>VTPC01005520.1:22330-44803 GCA_011009095.1 Ignelater luminosus | reverse complement strand
GTACTTTCGTCAATTTTTTTGATATAACAAATGTTACATATGGATTTTAAAAGTAAAAAATTTTTTTTGATCTCATCAAGCACCTGAAACTGAAACTGGTTTTGCAGTCAATCCATCAATGTTTAATGTCGTTCGGAATCTGGCCCTTTTCTGCTCTTGTAATACATTTCTTTTCTTTTCCTCTGATTAATTACTGCTAGACGGAGGGTATGCAAAACTTAACATACATAGTATTGGGCTAAGAAGCAATTCTGTTTGTCAACAGGTTTAGTGATTTCCTCAAATCAAAATATTTGATAATTATTAAGCGTGGTACCGCAACCAGTACCTGCAGTTTTCAAAACGGAAGTAGGAAGAATTTGCTTACAATGTATTTTAAATATATTTCTAATGATTAGACTCTTTATGCAAATACATTCCCAAATTTTAAATTCAAATTTTCATTTTCACACCTGCTAATTTCCTAAAGATAATCTTAAAAAATGAAGTGCCAAACAAAATTATAAAATGTATATTCTCTTATCACATATTAAAATAGTTTTTAATTCGAATTCTATTCAAAAATGCGTCTATAAATTGTGTTTATTGTTCCAAGATATGTTTTTTTACGAAAGGAATATAAATACGCTGAAATGATTACATTCAACTTTTAAAACCAAATGCAGCATCATGCGCTAGCTACAACATATCAGATTACAGTTTTAATGGTATCAACAATCAAGATACAAGATAATCCATTTTAGATTCAAGTTTAGAATTATCAAATCACAATCTCGGTTTACCACCTCACACCTTCCACTTGTGTTTATCAGATTTCACATAAATATCCTGTATAAGTATTAAAATCCAGTTTATAACTGCATGCATTCCAACACGTGTCGATGTATAAATGGATCTGTACGATTAAATAATTTCTTTTTATTATTTAATAACAATCTAGAAAAATAAAATTATTGTTATTTTATTGACATTATAAAAGAATAATAATAGATAGATTGTTTGATTAATGATTATGATTAACTGATTATAATATAAATATTTTATTTTATAAATAATTCCACCTGCTGCCTTAACTCGATTTTTAAATAAAATCATTTCACACAGCGAGCTCCATTTGTATAAAATGCAGTAACACAGGTAGGAGGGAATTGTTTGTGAATATTTTCTAGCAAACATAATTATACACATTGTACTACTGTCAAAACTTTGGATTAGTATTGTGTATTATACAAGAGAGAAGCTGTTAAATTTGGGTTAGAGAAAGAATTCCACCCTCAAGATATTAGTTTGTTCATTCTTTTTTAGATTGTGGTATTCTTTCTCGCAATGGGGATTATCCCTTTGTAATGTGCCACTGTTAGAATTTTGACTGCTATTGTAAAGTTCTAGTTTCGTGCTTTATATTATGGTATTTATGGGACACATTTTAGATTTTACGTTAACGTTTCGGCTTCAATAGAAATAACTTTATTCGAAGGAATATTTACTGTTTAGAACTTTGATACTTTACAAAATTGTTGATTTGAAAGTATATGGTGGATCTGCCAAAATGTAAAAATATGCTTATTTTACAGATTTCTGATTTGATTACCGATATTTTAAATCGCCATTTGGATTATACATCGATACCATGATTTAATTTTGCAGGATCAATATATTATAATCGTCTTTTTGTCTTCTCTTCTTTGTAATACTCGAAGCTAGTTTTTGATCAACAAATACTCTCACAGTTCACATACTTAACTCTGCTATCTCACTAAAGGTACTTTTGGCAGCTGATCTTATATTTCCTTCATGAACTACCTGAAGGACCGTAAACGATCTAGTAATCAGAATCGTAGCATTTTGGTACTTATAACTCTGTGCATTTTTCAAATTTGCTTGGTTCAATAAAATTAACTCATCTTAATAAACTCGCAACCCTTGGATATGGGAATGGTGAGTCTTCTTTCAGAACACATACCTGAAAAATCTAAATTTTGTTAAATGAAATGTGATTTGGTTACAATTACATGCTATGTTGGCATAGATTAGTTTAGAATAAAACAATAATAATTTAATAATTAATAAAATAATCTAAGAGAGAGTTTTAAAAGTGGGGTTATGTTACATTTGGCTTTTATGTATTTTAGTCAAATACATTCAAATTTATTTATTTCTTAATAAACCAACAACACACCCGATTGCAAGGAAAAAAGGACAAATAAAAAAACAATGATAATAGCAAATGCAAAATGAATTTGTTTTTATGTAATAATAATTCTTATCTAGATAAAGCTTGCACTTTTAAAATATATAATGCATCAAGCTTTGTCGGATAATTCGTTTATGACATATCCTGTGTAACTGATTAAGTTGGTTGTTATCATATTATATTCTGTGATTAATATAATGGAAAAAGGTGCTTCAATAATTGAAAGTTTATCATCCGCTATATAAAAGTACAGTTGTATGAAAACCTTTTGAGCAGTTCTTGGAACTGATATTTAACTTATACTCACCGCAATGTTAATTTGTCGGTTCTATGATTATGCTTGTAGCAAAAAGGTATCCAATAAAGCAGTGCTTAGTAAAGAGTGCTAATGTCGTGTTAGAATTGCTTATTTCATGTAATGTGCAGTCGTATGTTTATCTTTATCATTGCTCAAACTCAAGCCGTATAAGTGAAAACTTTATCAACTTGTTTATTTGCTTGAGACACGCACCTCAATCAGTTAAGGTACTACATGACTGATACCATTCAGAAGATTAATCAACAACACTAAATTATGGCACTCATATAAAATAAATCAATGACTTGATATTCGATAGCTTTGCTTCTGGTGTTGTTACAAGCATTTACCTAAACTTAGGTTTTTGTCAGAAACATTATCAAAATCCATGGAAACTGTAGGTGTAATCATTGACTTATTTATCTATACATAAACATACAGAATTAATTTCCACGTGTATCTATTTCAATTGTGGCAGAAAAATTACGGCGTGCAAAGCATCAGTTCGTTGTTGGATACTGCAGTGACAAGACCAACGCTCACTTGATCAATGTACGCGAGACAATAGAAACTGAAAAAGTGGGAAATATATGAAGAGCAAGACTGATACTTAGATTTGACTCAATTAATCCAAAGTTTCAATCTTTTGTAATTCAAATTAAAGTTTTGAATTTTATATGTGAACTTGTGCATATTTAGCACTTTGCTATACCTAATAACAAGATCTTGATGAAACGTACCACGGTCTACTAAATGAGAATCTATGCCATCCTACTGATAGAATCGAATGGAAGAATTACATCTACTACGACAGCCAAGCGTTATTAAAAGCAGTTTGCTCAACTAAAACAAGAGATTTCATTGTTCAGGAATACTTGGCAATCCCTGATAACGAGAAGGCAGACGAACTTACCACACTTGCAACCAAAGGTACCTGCTTGGAACTAGAATTCTGGCAAATTCAAAACAACGGACTACGTTATGAGACTCAAAAGAAGAGCTGGTTACGAAGCTGTAGCTCTTGCCAGGCAAGGAATTCGTCAAAGCTAAACTGTTTAATGGACAACAGCTGTAGTCTACTAATTGGTTGAAATGCCAAGTCTAGCACCGTAAGAATGAAACAATTCGACCACATTTAGCTCGATCCGTTTTTCGTTTGGTATCGATAACTACGACACAATCCAAAAAAGAACAAGAGTTTCCAGACTTAATTCGTATAGGGTTGTGCATCCTTCCATTACAAAATATAAAGATATTAACGAGTCACTGCGTTTCAGTAGCGCACCGTGTATTTATTGTAGGGACGTCGAGCTGCACATTTCAATTTTTTTATTTTTGAAAATCGTCCATTATCGTTTTCTCTCTTCTTTTCTTGTATTTTTTTCAATATCTACGGCGTAACAACATAATGTAAGTTTTCTTTTTTCGATTTGTCACTTTCAGGAAATTTACGCCTCCTGCTCTGCTCACCATTGTATGCATTTTCTCCAGACTTGTCAGGTTTATATGCATCGAAAAGGCACAAGCTGACCCGAAATGTGAGGAAAAAATGATTTGTTGAATTGTGCTTGTTAAATCAGTTCACCGAATTATGCACCATGGGAATGCTTCTTAAGAAAACATCCAATCAGCCTTAAATGTATTAAGGGTGAAGAAATATCTTTCTATTTTTTTGTAAAGCTTTGTAGGATATGACAGGTTAAGATTTAAGACCTTCCAGGATATTGTTCTACTGAAAGAGAAATTAAGAACTTTTTCTTGGAGCGATATCTTTACTTTTGTACGGGAATCAGGTAGGCTTGGGCAAGACACAGTAGGTGCCTGTACAAGTAGTTAAGGAGATGGATTTAGTCAAAAAGACCAATAAAGGTCTTTTGGCTAGGGCTTTTCCTTTCCCGACTGCTACTACTAGTACTACTTCTACGAATAGCGAGATCTACAGTTGATTTTGGTAAATTCACAGAGAATGTAAAAATAGTCACAGACAATTCTTAGTTGCTCACAGGTTTTAAGACTATAGAATAATAGAAACGCTGTAAATTTGTATGGAGGTGATAGCATCTCAGGACTAAGCAACGCAGTGAACATAGCTAAACCAGATAAATAACGTAATGAGGTACCTGGATCATTTGGTTGACTGATATCTGAACCATACAACAGTTGTTGCATTGGTGTCATAATTTGACTATTACACAGTTGGCTTTTTTGTTTATCCACGTCGTAATCATTTTGGTTCTTGGTTCTATAAGAGAATGGACACAATTAGTTACCGCCAGCGGAAAGTAATTACGCTACAACTTGGCCATCGACCTACATACGTGAGTAGAATTTACAATTATTTGTGTGAATTTGTACCATCATCTGGGGCTACTTAAACACCGCGGCTCTCTTAGAGCATGTTGGGACGTAATTCAATTTTTTAAATAAATTTTTCATTATTTTTATTTTTTATTTGCATAAATTCTATTTTTCTTTTGCAAAAATGGTAAGAACATATATCAGGAAACTCCGGGATGCAAACTCCACGTTAACTGCAAAGTTGAATAATCGGAAAAAAGTTGTGGAGGCCATTACTGGAGGTATGTCCAAGAAGGAGGCGGTTCAGAAATTCAAAGTACCCTGGCAACGCTTGTTAGGAAACTCTTAAAAAAGAATCTTAGACTGTTTTAAGTAATAATAAAGAGGGCACCATTGCTGACGTACTTGGAGTGGTGGTGAATTGGGGATTTCCTCCGACGCGGGCAAATATTCGGGGTGTTCTAGATAAATACCTTGACAAACAGGAAAGACAAGTGCGTGTGTTGAAAAACGATACGTCAGCTATCTCTCTATTAGAATTGCATCTAGCAAAACAAGAAAACTTGATGACATTTCACCTTTTTTTTTAATAACGCTGAACTTGCTTTTCAGATCATCAAAAGTACAAATCTTACAATTATCACGAAACTAACTGACAATCCTAAAGCCCACAAAGTTGTGCTTTCCAGAAACACAAAAAGAATGGAAAAAAAGTGTAGCAGTGCAAAGGAGATCTGCTTCCTCCAATGGTTGTGTACAAAGCACAAAATCTTTATGACAACTGAAGTCAAGATAGACCAACTTGTACAAAATGCCAGCAGCTCAACTGGTTGGTTTGGTATGAACTTATTTAGAATATGGTGGTTTTAGATCTTGCTACCACATGCTGATTCTATGGTTTTACTGGTAGACACACTTGCAAGTTACTTCTCTCTTAAAGTGATCGAAGCGTGCAAACATAATAAAATTTATATAAGTTTCTTTTCGGCAAATGCAACACATCTCATCTATTTGCTTCGTTGAAAAAAAGTGACGAGCAATTTTAGATCAATAGACGCCCTGATTCTATCCCAAAAGTAACAGTTTCTTTTATCTGTCGGCAATTTTACCGAGGTGTCAAAAGGAAGATATTAGATGTCAATTTGGTAGAGCATTGGAACACCGAGGAAGTCGTGCAAAACAGAAACGAAAGTGAGCTAAAAGATACAATCAGAAACAAACAAGTCTGCTGCAAGCATCGAATGATTCTACATTTGAGTCTACCAGCCTTGCTCATCGGGTAAGCAAAATCTCTAGAAAAGATCACTTTGATGAAGCGATAGGTGAGGAAATTTAAAATACCATGCCAGAAACGAAAGGCATTAAGAAAACAATCTTGAAATGGTTCAACACATGAATACTGAAAAAGAATGTGGAGCATGTCGTTACCATTGAACTGCTTAGTTTTCTCTTATCTGTCGCTTGTTATTGTGACCTTTCTTGTGTTTTATTTTGTAGAGATTTGATTCTTGATTCATCATCCATCTAAAATGACACATCGATGTAATGTACATATTTTTTTTATTGACATTCATCCATTCAGCTTCTAACACTTCTCTTGTTTTTCCTATTTATCCTAGATTTTCAAATGTTTTTGTCAATGCCATCGAAAATAGTCTAAAATTGGTTGTGCATATAAAAATGTCAGCAAAACAATGTTTTCCGGGCGTTTATCAATTTTTGTCTTGAGTTTGTCTTTTTTTTTTCTTTATACAGTACAGTTTTCCTTTTAACTTCTTCCTCATCATGGTCTTTATTTCTGAGCTTTCTTTACGGCTAGAAAGAGTGATAAAAGATCTATATGATGCAATCACATGGTTTCTGGTTTCTTCCTCTTTTTACATTTTACATGAATAAGCTTGAGAAAAGAACGACAATTTCAGTTATCCTCGTTTTTCGTTTACTTACAGGAGAAGTAAGAATTTGATGCTTTCTTATTTTTTAAAGTTTCATTTTAAATTTTCTGCTTCTTTTGTCCTGCTCAATTATTGATTTATGCAAATATACTATTATTGTAATTTTAGGTCGAGTACTCTTTTTAAGTTGATAATTATTCATTCAATGCCATTCCATATTCGTCTTTACGTAGGTGTATTTTTTACACCTAAAATATTTGTAACAAAAATTAGATCGCGTTGATATTTATAAAAAAGCAAAAAACATTTAGGTTAGATTTTCTTAACATAATAGGTTTAACAATACATCATTTATTAACAAAAAACATTGCAGTAGCTTGACATTAAATTTTAATATAAATAATGAGCCCGTTAGTAGGTAGTTAAATGCTGCTTTATTCACGCTACCACCATCTACCTGCCATGTACAGTAAAATATTAATTATTTAATAATCATATCTACTAGTAGACATCACTACCTACGTACAACACGTACCACAAATTTCATGTTACACAACAATCATTGGTTATCAAAAATAAATAAATAATAATCAAATATTTCTAAATGTAGCTTTCAATCTTTTTTTACGCAATTTGATGTTTATCGAATGAAACCGTTAACTGCTACTAATATGAGCCCCAAGGGGAAAGCACATCAAACATCTGTCTTCGTGCTAAATCAAAGTTGAATGCGTATATTGCTGAAGCTATATTATACAACCCACATGAGGTTAACATTGGTACTTCTCCCTACTCAAATTTATTATGTTGGGACTAAATGCTCCCACTTTATCCGACTTAATTACCCATACCATCGCACACTCATTAATGTAAGGGATACAGAAGAATTTTAATTTGGAAAGCCTTTCATTTTTAAATTTGCAACCAAACATTCTCTAAAAGAGCTATCTTTGAATTATAATAAAGTCGTCTTCGTATACCCTTGTATAACATTAAAAAATTGTTAATCAACACTTAAAATGAAGTTTTCAAAGTTGGAAGCTTAAAGTCATTAAAAAACCGTCCGTGTGCAGTGGATAATTATAGAGAGTAGTTAGAGTGGTTATACAGCTGATGTGTGGGTCGTGACCAGGGCTACTGCAGTTTCATCTTCTGCGGTCCAAGACAGTGACACGGGCGCGCGTGTCGGGGTCGGCTGATCCGCCCCTGCATTAACGCCAGGTCTACTTTGTAATTACAACTGGCGCCGCCACTGTCTTCACTCATCACCATCACTTAAAGGATGATGAGCTAATTTTTTTCCTCTAATACCCTTGTAGTCTGTCCACTTGATAAATACTTATGATGGAGGAAAAGTGGTGAGTAGATTTTTATTATTGAATGAACAAAGTTTAAATATTTTTTTAAACTATTGGATCAACCAATTCTACGTTTATTTATATTCTTAAATTTGATATTTGCAAATACATTTGGAAAATTTAAATTACTTACGTTAAAGTTTTAAGTACTGTATGTTCCATAAATTTGTGGATATCAATATTATTTATTTAGTAAGAATATTTATTTGTATCACATTCTAAAATTATTCCTAACCATATAGTGTGTTCCATAAAAGACTGACATATACCCATCCTTCATTTTCTTTTAAATAAAACACCCTGTGTAAGCGAATATTTTCTAAATTCTGGTATGTTGCTGATTAAAAGAACATGTAATATATTAGTCTAGAGCTAACCTTTTCGGCGTTACTCAATTGTTTATTTTGCAAACTTTTAAACTTGCTTTGGTGTTTAAAGAAAAGTTTTAGCATTTCCCTTTTAAATGCAAAAGTGAACTTTGGAACTTGTGACATTTATTTACGTAACAAGTGATACTTTACAGGATGAGCAAGTCAATTCAAGAATGAGCCGCTAAGCGAGTCCTGGAAGACTGCGAGTTCTGTGGAGAACTTCCCTGACATGGTAAGTACAATTTTTTTTTCTGCAACGTCATATCAAAAGTCTTACAATGAAAAGATCTAAGAAAGTAAAATTCCATGGAAATATGTTGCCTCAGTTTTGTTAGTTTATTCTTGATAAAATTAGTCAGGGAAGAATTTCCTTGCTTAGGCAACATGATATTTCCATCAAATTTTGCTTTTTTTAAAGATTTCTCTATTTTAGACATTAATTTTTTTAATATGCAGTTGCAGAATAGTAATCTGTATCAGAAATCGCTACTTTTGGCATAGATGTAGAAAAAGAAATTTGTACGAAGCACATCAGGGAAGTGTCTTCACAGGCTTCGACTTGTAAAGTATCACTTCCACGACTTGTTAGATACTAAATAACTATTTTCGCATTTTATATGGTAACGTGTCATATTACAACATTCAAGATCGTTTAGCTTTATGTCAATAAAACACATTTTGACAGAAAAGTATTAAAAAATTAATGATACAGCCATCCCTAAGATTAAACTTATACGAAAAAAAAATAACCTTACCGATGCATGTATATCCATTCAGGAATCAAAAGACACCTGCGGAAGGCCTCTCCGACGCCAAACACTTAAAAAGTTTTTTTAAAAAAATTCGAAAATCGACTATGTTGACAGTTCATTAGCAAAACGACAGCCATGACACTATAATATCGCGGCTACGTTCTTGCTACTCGCCGACAGCGGACCAACCGACAGTACCACAACTCAATTTCTTTAAATTACCTGGAGGGCATTAACACCGCGCAAGCATGGGTGAATTCATTAAAAAATCAACTTTTAACTCCTACTAACCTAATCACATCCTCGTTTGTGGTGGAATTTATTAAAAATAATGAACGTTTAACTGTTTCTAACCTAACAACACCCTGGCTAGGCTCCCCGCAAAATTGGACCATTTTGCGAGTGAAAAAAGCCGCATATAACATCCATACACCGTTCATGTTGCAATAGGGGGTTGGTTGTGTGTGCAGCAGTTGATTTACTTGCCAACTTCATTGTTTCTATCGTGCAACACAACTTAAGATGTGCTTAAAGATCGTGTTTGTTATTCGTTGGTTTCACCAAGAATGGAATACTTTTCTTTACCCCCGGCCATCTAATTGTGTTCTGTGAGTAATTCTCTACCTGCTCATACCAAAAACTTGCTTTCAAAACGTCGTTTTCCTAGGGGTAGCTATATCGAACAATTACCTGAAAATGTTATGAATCCCGATTTCATAATTTCCATTTTTGTTGAAACATAGTTTTATGGAGAACATCTACAGCTATCAGAGCAGTTAAAGATAAGAGCCCTGGCTCAACTTGGAGATGATCTTTGATGGAAGCTGATCGTTTAAATGCCTGCTGGAATACCTTGCTTGGAATCCTCACTTTGTTTTCACCACTTTTCTTCGTCATATCTTTTCAGCATATGAACGTAGTTCCCCTGTCGGCGAGAAACGTTGCAGACCTTCTCCGGAAACAATGACCCGTATAACTAGTAGCAAATACCCTGCAATTTGTTGAGGTATTCTTGCAATGTATTGATTTCAACTACTTGCGAAGTACATTTGTTGTCCTTATAATATAAGAGAAATCTTCCGTATTCAAGATATCTACAGGGATGTTTTCTAAATGATTTTTGTTCATGATTCAGAACTCGATTCTCAAAATTGTTTTTGGTTGTTATTTAAAAAACCTACTTTACTAAACTTGTAACATAATATATTGTTATTAAAGTTTCAACAAGTTTAATTATACAGGGTGGTAGATAAACATAAATTTTTTACAATCTCCGAAGAGAGTTCAATCAATAGTGCTTCCTATTTCCATTTTTTGTTTTTCTTCGTATTTGCTTTCTTTTTACTCTTGGCCTTTCTTCCTTTCCATCTTCTTTACATTATTCTTATAACATTATGGTATAATAAAAAAGTTATCAAGATTAAGACACCACAAGAGTGTGTAAATCAGCAAAATTCTCGCTATAGACTCTTTTTAAGATTATCAAAATATCAAAAACCTTAATGAGTTTGAAACATTAAATAGGAGAATGTAAATATACCTATATTTCTGTTTATTTAAACAAACTATTCCTGCTTTTCTTTACACTCTGTCTGGATCTGCCCGACTCCCTAAGAAAAGCGACATAAACGATTAACTTAACTCTTCTTTTCTTGGGGAGCTGCTTGAAAGATCCTAAATTTAATCTGCCATTATCTTATACTCTTCGCAATCCTCCAAGACATTTTTTCGTCTTTTTTGCATTTTGAACGTGCATGGTCTTCTTCTGTTCTTACTGTCTTCTTAATGAGCAATGGTCAATTAAAACAGCTGCTGGCTTTTCTTCCATTATCCAATTTAACTTTATCAAGTTAAATCAGTTTTGTAGTTTTTTCATCTGAACTTCAGCTTATGTCCTTTTCAATTTAACTGTTGCATCTAGAGAGCCCATAGATCTCAGGCTGTCGTGATCCGTTGATTTAAAGCCTTCATAAAAATTCTTGGCTCTAAGCAGTGTCTAGTCAGTTCATCCGATTTATGTTGCCAGGCCATAGTCTTCGTTCGGCTCAGAAATCTAGACAGATTGTCTACGCTTTTCATTTTTAGTTCTGAGCAAGCAAGTTGCTTTCATTTCTGTCTACGATGTAGATGTTTCTTAACTTTATTCGAGTTGTACACTTTCCCATTGCGATACTTTGGTTTTCCATATATATTCCTTTTTCATATGATTACCGGTCGTCTATAATACGAGTCCCACAGAAGACAATCAAGTCTTATTACAAATTTTTTTGTTTTTTTTTCTCATTGCTTTTAGTTACATTAGCGTAGAGAACCTTAGCTGGTTCTTTGCATTAGTTATCCTGTAGGTAAAGAAAAAAAGTTTTTCTTCTCCAATCGTGTGGCCTACGTTTGTTTCTTGGCCCATTGTTTCTTGGCCCATTGTTTCTTGGCCCATTGTTTCTCGTTCTTATTCACATGTTAAAGCCCAATAGCTCCAACACGATCTAGATTGCAGCTGTGGTGTCAGTTACTCTGTAAGTAAATAAAAGAAACTTCTTTCCTTTAACTTTTCTATTATGCCTCTTGCATTCTTACTCAAGTTTCAATGCTTAGTAGTCCCTAGTTGAGACTACTCTTAACAGAAACTCAATTGCGACTGTTGTTGCTGCTTCAGTAATTCCCAGATGGACTAGTCTTTAAATCTTAGCTAGTCCTAGGTTGGAGGTTGTTCTTCCACATTGACTACTGCAGACTACTAAGCTCTCTTGTGTCGTAGGGAACCTCTTAACTCTTACCTAGTGCAACAGCTACTAAAAAGTCGTTGGAAATTTAGTTGCGACCTTGTCGATGTGCGATTTCCAACTTAATTTACTGTTTAAAGCGCGTCTTGACCTACTATACTCTACTGTGCGGTGAAGGTTTTTATAGCTTCCAGCAAACGACATTCAGTAGACGACCAATAAATCAGCAGCAGGTCGTCTAGGTGCTCCAAGAAACTATTTATTATCAGACAGCAGGGTGATAAGCAATTCAGAGAGAAGAAGCTGTGCAGGCTTTTCTAAAGCAAATTTAAAAAGATTCTATCTGGCCTTACCAACTTCAAAGGATTTAACTCGAGTGCTATCTGTTATCGTACTTTTGGTGTGGTGTCAGATTGCTTCTTTAAGAACCTGCAGTGGTTCCAACGTTGTGGGTAGGTTCTAAGTAGCACTATTTCCTAGAGTGTGAACTGCCAGAAGCTTATTTAACAAATGCTTTCTGGTTATGGTTCAACTCTTCTGACTACGTATTGTGGACAGTCATGTTTCGTAGCATAAGATTTTTATCAGTCTGGCAGACTCTGATACAATCCTTTTCTGAATTTCTTTTGTACAATTGACCGTTCCACTGTGCTGCAACCCGAACTCCAGACCTCTGTGTAGGGGATCATCTGGGTTGTTAAACTATTAAGTTTTCCATCAAGTTCTTTTTTGGGAGGGATTATTCTCAGACCTCAGTTGTTCCCCCACTCAATGAGCTATCGTCCTCTGTATACTCTTGAAGATTTCTGTGAATTTGCTGGATCTTATCTTTAATCTTACCTTGTAAACGTGGTTAGTTGTTCACATTTCTACATAGACATACGCGCGTTGCGACATGAAAAATATATATTTCTTGTTACTGTAACCTTGTGACTAATTTCTGTTGCTTGATACTCCAATTTTTGGTCACGAAGAGGTTCTTCATTTCAACTTAGGTAATGGTACCACCATTTCCAATCTCCAAACTAATCACTCCTTTCTTGATCTGATCTAAGCAACCTTTAAAGGAGGACCTGTAGAATGGAAAAATAACTCGGTTAAATAAGAAACTTATAAAGCATCACTAAGGTAGCTCAGATATGAAAGATGCTCTAACCTCAAAAATGGTAAAAACAAACGACTATAAACTTTATGCCTTATGATTAAAAATTGCTTTTTGCAATGAAAAGCTTCTTTGCAATAAACGCACTGTCAAGAAGGTAAGGTAACTCAGGGTATTACCCAATCAATTCTTATCTGCAGTGAAGTTCAAATTGGGCAACCTAGTCAAGTTTCTTTTAAAAAAAAGCCAATACTCACAATTTGCTTTGTTTCAGCCATAACGTTACCCAATTTCTGAGATAATATTTTTATTACCGGTTCTGTGAAAGCCTTCTGTAGGTTAAAGATTTAAAGATGAAATAAATAAAAGTCAAACAAACAAAAAAGGCAATGAAATCTGGTTAAGCTTTTAGTATTTTCTCGTTTGAAAAAGAACTTTCTACAATTCATTACAGATAAATTCATACATAAGCAGAATTTGAAGAAAAATAGACTTTAAGGTAAGAAGACTAGCAACAGTCTAAATAATTCATGAATCTGAAAAACTAAGAAGAGTTGTAGAAGACTACTAGCTATGGGAAGATTTAAACAATGCATATCTAAGTGAAATAATAAATGAAAGAAACTGGAACAGAAATATTATTTAATAGAAAAAAAAAGAAGGTAGTTACAATGTTATGGTCGTAGTAAGAAGAGTGACGTATAATTCACGTGATTTATTGGTTACGGCTCAAAGACAGGATGTGAAGAAAACATTATTTAATGTCGAACCATTCGTATTTGTGGTGTCATACCAAATGACCAATATGTAACGTCATATAGACGTGACGTGAAAAATACAAAACAGAAATAACGTGTTTATGACGTCCATTATTCGGATTCGTCATTAGCAGCAAAATAATATCTTTTTAAGGTTATCTTTCGATATCTTCTTTTAAGTTTTGTGCCTGGGATTGTCTATAACAGTTCGCCGCCGTCCTCGTTTGAAACTCCATGGTATCCAGTGTCAGAGAAAAATCCAAGTATTTCAGTAGTATAAAGCAAACTAATTATTATGAAAGGGGGAATATAAAACTTATAAAGAACTGGAAAAAGAAGTAATAGACGATGCCAGAATACTGAAAAATTACAGTATACTGATTTAAATCATTCCATAAAAGGACGTTGACTGAAACTCAAAATATAAACCAAATATTATAGCAATCGAGAATACTTTACTTTTAGATATCAACATGTACTGAATCTTCTTGTCATAGAGAAAAGCATCAATTTCGACAAATAGAGAAAAGGCATGTCAACTGTTGCTTTTATTTAGATTTAGTGGTTTAATCGTATCTAAATGTTTATTTCGTTATACATAAAATACAAAATTTTATCAATTTTACTAACTAAATTGCTTCAGAAGATTGATAAGCTCGACGATATTATCTCTTGCGTTAAATGGCTTAGACGTTCTTTAAGAGTACACAAGCTATAAACACCGCGATTTTGGTTTTTACATTCATTGAACTTTCTCATTATTGATTGAACTGCCAACGATAATGCAGTAAAAAATATATGTCTCTAATAAAATACGGCCATAAAGTATGGTGAAAGTTTATACTTAAAAGGTTTAATGCAGCAACGAGTTAAAAGTACTAGTATGTAGTAATAAAAGTACAGAGTAGTGTTTCAAAAAAGCGGTAAAGCACATGAGATATAAAATATCGTATTCATGGCGAGACGGGCGATAAAAAACAGCACTGATAAAATAAATGAATAAGGATTTGGATGTAAAACGGCACTGATATCAGTGGTTCTAAAAATTTTAATAGATCCTTTACTTGAATTAGAAGTAGTCGTTATAGACTATTTTATAACATAAAATAAAACCATAAATTCCATTTTAGGATTTATCTTTATCTTTTTGAAAATTGTTTCAAGATCAAAATTATTTAATAGAAATTCCACTACCAAAACTGTTAGTTCTCACAACACGATCAGTTTCATAATAATAATTGATACCTTTCTGCAACTCATAAAAACTAATTAAAAATTATATGATTAGAGAAACATTCAGAAACGTTCATGGTTATATTTTTTTGTTTGGGGACCATAGCAAATGAAATACACGGCATAGACTCGCGTTTATGCGAACATATAAATCAGAGGCGCTTCTGGCAAATTTATAGGCGAGATAAAGTCACCCGGAATCGGAGCTTTTTACACGCCCGTGAAATTTAGATGCCACCCTCTCGGTAAATATGATTTTAAACTCGGACGCGCCGATATTGGTCCTTTACGTGAGCTTCCAGCTTTTGAATTGATCTAATCTTTGTGAATTATGCGCGATGCTGTGTGATCGAGCGCGTTTTAAAAGGTCGCACTTTTTTCCTCCTTCAAGCATTTTATGCGTCTAGAAATTTTACGTGTTTGGATTATATTACTAGCCAAAATTCATAAAAAAAGAAAATTGCTTGTTATATTAAATTTATTTCGGAGTAAAATCCTGACAATAATAATGAAAGTAGTCGCGTTTTATTTATTTCTCTGTATTTTTGCAAAAAAAAATTCTTTAGACTTGGTAGTAAATCAGGTTACCTTCCGGAAATTTATTTTTCCCTTGAGTAAACAGGAAAACTTTTTTGCTTTCTTCTTTCTTATGTAAGTCGGAGAAAATTTTGTGATATCCTAATTTATAGCTTACTATGATGTTCGCTTCTGATAAGATCCTAAATTCTCTATACTTAAATTTTTAGGCGCCCAGGAAAAAAATTAATGTGAATAACCAAAACTAAAAGTATTTTTAAGTTTTTCTTTTTTTCCTTTTCGTTTTTTGTTTATTCTTATAATTTAGAACGTTGTTAGTGTATACGTTTGAATATAGTGTGTTTCACAGTAGATGAGACATACCCATATTTCTCTCATTTCCAAATGTAACTATAACAAACGCATTTACTCAAATGGGAGGGTACCTTTTATAAAAAAAAGTGAATGTTTTAGAAACACTTTTTAAAGTAAAAGCGGTTTCAGTAAAGAAGACATTTCTATTCCAAAAGCTCCAAACAATCAGAGAAGTTTAGCTGGTCTAAAAAAGTATTCGACTCAACAAAATAACTTTGTCTAAGAAATTTCGTTAAACCCAAAAAATCCAAGGTATTTCAAGTGTAAAGCTTGAACTAGTACAAGACACTTCTGGCAGCGAAGATTCAATTAATAGGTCCGACTTAAGGAACCTTTCCAGCATATTTCAAAGTTATTATTTGTAGAATTGAGTCAAAAACTAAATGCGGCATTATTAAAAGAAACTTCCTGAAAGAAAATCGACTTTAATAAGAAAGACTTTTCCGGTTCAAAGGAATCAATCAACCAGAAAAATTCCGCTGGTCTAAAAAAAAGTAAACAACGTGAAAGGTTATTTGGCCTGCACGGTTGAAAAGACATTGTCGTTAAAGAAATATTTGTTTGTTATAGTTGAGAAAGGAATTATTGGTTTGTTTCAACACCTATCTTCACACAATCTAGAGTAACAAAAGTTGTATTTTTTTTCTCGCAAATATACATCCTAGTCCTCAGCAGAGTCAGACGAAGGGTATCAGAAGCAGAAACTGAAAAAAACGTTCATTGTATTTGTATTTTATTACTTCTCTTAGTTCCGGCTCTAGGGGACCTAACGCTTCAATGCAACTGTCAATTAGAACTCATGATTTCTGATTATATTTTCTATTATTTTTTATGTTTTTTCTTTTCAGAGAAACACACAATTCCAATGCACCCCAAACCCAAATGAACTCAGAAATGCAGTAGTAGAACCTCTAAGTGCAATAGTACGTATCATTCTAGGGATGTAGACATGTCTGTGTCCTCTAGATAGGATCAATGTAACTTGTAACGTTATTAAAAGGCAAATAGGTACTCTTTGTGACTATTGCTGCGTTTTCCACTTTATTCGAAAACTAGCTGTGAGTTCTACCTGTGACACGTGACACGGCAACGTTTTTCAGAGTCGCTCTAGTATAAAATATGGCAGAGATTGTGTGGATATTGCATGAGATTAAAGTATTTTAGTGAAGTTTCATTTGAAAGTGGATGAGTGGCAGAAAGCTTTGACTGATACAGAAAAGCCAACAACAAAATTCTTTCGAAGAAGGAAACAAAACTGTTTTCACAATCTATTACTAACAATAACCATGTTTAGAATCCCACCGTAAATGTCAAACCGGTTGAAAATCTAAGTTCTGCCCTCTTGATCGATGACAAATATCTACATCAACTAGGTTCGAATAGAGAATTTAAATAACTAGAAATGCCATCATAGAAACAAGATTTAACTGTCAAACAACACAGGAAACTTTGTAGGCCGCACAGAAGATTGGGTCTTTAAAAATTGCATAAATACTAGATGGTCCCATAGTAATAATCAAATAACTAAGCTTAACGGAACTTATGGTTGAGGCGGGAAAATGAAACATAGAAAATTGAAAACTACAAGTATTTAAAGCCTATCCAAAAACAACTGACAATGAGTACATTTGGAAAAAACTATTCACGAGCTTACCCAAGATATACAGAAGAAGTCTACTAACAACTCAAGTTTTTGCTTACTCTTCATCATATTTTTGGTATTACTAGTTATGATAATTTTTGTGTCAGTTATCTACGTAACAAGTCGCGAAAGTGATACTTTTCAGAACGAGCAGGTCAATTTCAAGACTTGCTTAGAGACTCGTGCTGGAAGCCTGCAAGTTCTTTGAAGACACTTCCCTGACGTGGTACATACAAGATTTTTTCTGCAACTGCATATTAAAAAAATAAATGTCTAAAATAGAAAAACCTTAAAAAATAAAGTTCTATGGACACATGTTATTTTTTTCCTAATAAGATCAATCATGAAAGAATCTTCTGGTCTAGGCAGGTAAAGACACTTCCCTGATGTTTTTGAGTTAGGAAGGTTGTCACTATAGTGACAATTGCAGAAAAAGAATTTTATCATTATTTCTTAGTCCACTGTCAGGCGATTCCCCACTTTATATGTTTATATGAATTCGTTTTTAACCGAAGTTTGTCTATGAGTTAATGATGGTTTACTGCCACTTACCCATCAAAACTATTATGTTTACTGATCCCTATTCGCCAATTCTCTCGCGTTCATCTTGTCGACTACAGTCTTCAAATGTATTCGAAATGAATGTTGGAAAATAGGATTTTAAAGAAGAAAAGCTTCTGTCTTGATGAGTATCAGATTGACGAACCTAAAATGCAAACTAGATATACCTATTCTTCAATCTAAGCAGCACACAACTGGCAACATGGCCAATAAGCAATCCCCCGTGAACTAACTCTCTTAACGGAAACTGCCTTGGCTAAAGTCTTGCACAGAAGGAAACAATGATGACGCCGACCGACTGTGGCTTTTACAATGTACATTGTTGTCGACTGGAAAGTACGCGAAGTCTTATGGTGATGTGGGTGCAACTAAATGTATGTATGGTTAAATAAGGAATCAGTCGCCACTAGTCACCAGCTATCACCAGTTATATTAAGTAAACAGTTTCTTCTCTCAATATAAACACAGCACAAGACAAACCACTGTTAAAACAACAGAAAAGGTTCTTGAGACAATTGGAAGTCTCTAAAGTTGGATTGATCTGGGGGACTAGAAATCTAGAGACTCCCGAACCAAATTAATCTAGGGCCCAAGTAGAGCCGAAATTCAAAATTCCAACATTTTGTCGGGTAATTTCTACTGACTAAGATCACCAATTTCTTTATCACTGATTTCTACAGCCCAAGGTCATCGACTCATTCGTCATCAAGAATTAAGTTTTACAGATCATAGTCACCAATTTATTTATTACCAAGAGTTAATCTTTACAGATGAAGATAATAGATTTCTTTGCATCTAATAGCTAGTTTTTGCAGAACATCGACATCCTCACCACCAAGAACTAATTCTTTACAGACTATGGTCGCTGACTTTTTTGAGGTCAGCAGCTAACTTTTACAGACCAAGGTCACCGACTTGTTAGTCAGCAAGGACTAGTGTTTAGAAATCAAGGTAGTCAACTTTTTTACCGCCAAATCAGCAATTCCTTACTCTTAAACAAATTGCGACGAGGAAACTTGCCTAGAAAACATGAATATTGCAAGAATATCGGTAAATAATCTTCAACAGAATGAAAATGATGCTAATCAAAAATAATACTTCTTATACACCCTCTGCACAACTTCAATTCACGGAATTTGGAAACAAACGCTGACGGAAGTTGCTAAAGTCGTACCTTCTTTCAATGTTTGTGATTAGGAGATTGGGGGCTAAGTAGGACCGAAATTCAAAATCTGAAAGTTTTCATCCAATTGCTCAAGCTACTAAACTGATATTGGAAACCGCTAAGCAAAGATTGATAAAACTTCCGGAAGTTGCAAACTTGCAAGCAAGCACATCTTTCAATACTAAACCCAGTACCAGTAAAACGGACAACAGGGGCTGAAACCTTCAGTGGAAGGCAAAATCGAAAAAAACTTTAAAAATTTGTACTTTGGGAAAACTCCAGAGAAAAGATCATTTTGTACCATTAAAGATGACCTGACTAAAAACCAACTACTACAAACTGAGAAGGCTTTATTCCAAGGTTTTCTAAAGACAGGCTTTAGTAGTCTACTACTGAACAAGATCATATTTCATCCACTACCTAACAAGGCAATCCGAGCTATGTGTTGTCGCTATACAAGCTAATTTGACCCGAAGGCCAAGTTTGCTCACACGTGTTATAGAAAATATATTGATAATTTTTCTAGAATGATATTCAAAACTCTGAGAAGAAAAGCAAAAAAAGAATATCTTGAGTTTATGTTCTTTTCCGCTAGCAGTTTTATAAGACGGTCGTGATGGGCTTTGTCAAACGCTTTACTATAATCTAGAAAACATAGACAGAGTGACCCAACGAAAACAAAACAGATTGAAGAAACCCCAATGAAGTAATTTTTAGAAAAAACGCAAAAACGCTTGGATTTGTAGTAGGAAGGGGACATTTTTTGACGTATACTTTAAACTCTAAACTTCAACCCCCTAGAGGGGGGGCGCATCAACCTCTGAGATATCTCTAATGAGAAGAGGGTTCAAGTGGCATATCATTAGAAAGGACTCTCAATTCTCCATATTGCTTCGTTTGAATTTTTAAATTCTGTCGATTTGTTCCAAAATACAAAGTGTAAAATCTAGAACATAGAAGGCTTCATGATCTTCAAACTTTTACTCTTTATCATCGTTTCTTCCTGGTCTTCTTCTTGCTACTTGCGTTAGCTAGCTGCATAACTGGTGCCTACCTCTACCATGTGGAGATGCAAGTTCAAATTTTTCTTCATCGAGGTTAAGACCTCTTGGCATTTCCTAACATTTCTAGAACTTTAGAAGATTAATGATAGGATACAAATAAGAGATAAATGTAAAATACAACGAAAATCATTTTAAAGCGTTCTCTAAGCAAATCGATGTTCTGATTTTACAATTTTTAGCAATAATTCTTTTATTTTAGTATTTATTTATATCTTCATGCTTAAACTAAAGATTATCTTCATTTGTTTACAATCTAAAATTCAGTTGTATGCATGCTCAAGATGATATACGTTCTGCACATTCAGCAGCTTAACCCAAATCTCCGTTCTGTGGTAACATCTGAGACGTTTAAAAAGTCTTTTCTGGAAATATTATCTTTAATGCATATTACAAAACTTTTTGACAAGCTTCTAGTCTTAGAAAGATCTCTTTATATTAAAACAACGACTTTTCAGTCTTACATTATAAAGCTTTTAGTTTTAAAAGATTCTAAGATGACTGAAAGTACATTTTTTGTAAAAGTCTCTACAACTTCTCTTGATATTTTTCAATACGTACCCGTACGGCTAAACAATTTTCATAATGACTTTAAAATATTTTCTAAAAGGAATTTTAACAAGGCCTGCTCCGATTTGAATAAATAAAATAATGGTACTTATACCCACCATAAAAAAGAAAAAATAAATAAAATGTCTTTCCATTCATTAATTAAAATGTTTTCTATAGACTTGACTGGTTATTTTTTTAACTGCCTCCTAAAACTAAAAGCATTTATTATATTTGTCTAAATTAACATTTAAAATTAACGAGCTGCTGCTGTTACATATAGGTACGCATACAAAACAATCTGTCAAATATCAGATAAAGGTATCAAAAATTCAAACAGGAGATAATCTAGAATTTTAAATATCAAACGGAAGTTTTTCTAAATGTTCATCGTCGTTTTGTGCAGGGCATTTGACGTTCAAAAAATATATAATCGATTAATTGACATCTGAATAACGAGTTTTTAAAACGTCACCGCAGAGAGATGAGGGTTGATCGAACTTAAAAAAGAACAGGAAAGAAATTTACTCGACTTCAAATTAGCTGTCATAAAAGGAGATATGCGGTTAATCTGGTTTAATGTTTTCGTCTTTTTATTTAGAAAAAATATTATTCTTATTTTGAAATAATGGCACAATCGACTTTGAGATGTTTCAGAAGAAGAGAACCCCTTGATTACTCGAGGAAGGCGCCGTACTTAACCACTCATTAAAGAGAAGACAGATAAAAAACACGGCCTACCCAGATTTACATCATTTAAATGCATTTATGACAAATTTAGCAGAGACAAGAGTCATTCATATAAGCCCTCGTAAATTAGTTAAAGCGAAATGGTTGCGCTTAGATGTATAAAGTTAAAAAGAGAAAATCGGTACGGCACCACAGATGAGATGGTAAAATATTTTAATTAATATAATTGCCTTACTGGAATTTTAAAACGAGAAATTATTAAAACACATTTGTTACTTCTGCTTTATGTAATGCTCGGAGGATTTTTTGCTAGATTGGAAGCCACCCCGGGAAAATGCCTTATAAAAGAATATTACAAAAAATTACGTTACGCAACAGTTAACATAAACAATTATAAATCTGGACCATCAGCATTACAATGATGGGAACAAGACACATAAAGGTAACATAAAACAAGACTAACGCCAATAAATAACAAGAATGAGACCAAGAGGCGCGTGTCTCATTCTAATCGGACAAGACTGACGGCAATAAAATTATCAACGCTTTGCCGTTAGAATACAAATGGCTCATCTTCGATAAAGTGCGTATATACGTTCGGTTTATATCAGCTATTCTGTTTTGATTATTATACAGGACGTTCTTCTGTATCTATTTCGTTTCTATACAATAATTCGACACGTTCAATTATATGGTTGTTACACGGACAACTTAACGACAGGGGCGGCAAACCGTGTGCAGTTAAATGGTTTATCTTCTCCAAATATAATTTATTCAGTTTTTGTATTTTCAGCATTTGTTTTACAGTGTAATTTAACACCCTGTGACTACTTGGTTCGTAGCCGATGCAGAACTAATTATTAACACGGCAAAAAGTACAATTAAATAAAAGACCATCGAGTGTCGTCTTTTATTCATTAATGGTAAGTTGCAAA
>VTPC01005520.1:0-17330 GCA_011009095.1 Ignelater luminosus | reverse complement strand
AAAAAAATGTAAAGAATACTACATTACCTAGTCTAGCCACTCACTCATCGAAGATACTAACGGAAGTTGCTAGTAGTATCGAAAAAGAAATATGGAACTTGATTTAAGAAAAACTCAAAGACTTAAGAAGCAATGCTGGAATTCAAAATAGCAGTAGAAGAAAAAAAGGATGAAAAAGAAACCAAACGCGGCTTCTGTAGACCTGGCAAAGTCATTCGGTAATATCACGTAGACAACGCCTTGCCAAAAATGTTATTAGTCTTGAATCCAAACACTGGTGAATTATCAATTCATTGCATAAACATCAAAAAATTATCATAAATATCAAAGGTACAGTTAAGGAAGCCCGAACCAGCAAAGGAATTTATCAGGAACATGCATTGTCACCGCCATTGTACAAAGTTTGTATACATGTATTCAACTCGCTCTTAATAAATTGTATGAAGCGAAAGACGTTGAGATCAACATACACGGCAAAAGTACAATAATACTAATACATACCCAAATATCATAGCACTACTGGCAAGAAATAAAAATCTAGAATTAACCAAATGCTACAATACAGAAGAATACAGCATCAAAGTCAACACCAACAGAATGAAGATATTAATTTAATACAGTACAGATTGTAAAAGTCAAAACCAGAGGTTGCAGAAACATTTGTTTTGGGTATCGCTCTATATGTATTTCTGTGAAACCTGGGCAACTACCACTACGAAAATAAAAAGAAACTGGAAGCTTTTAAAACGTGGTATACTTCAGACAAATTACATGCTGAAAATCGGCTGAACGAACAAAGTCTTAAATTATGAAATAATGTAGAGGATACAAAAAAGCTAAACTCTATTGAAAAGTTTACAAAAAAAAACAAGATACTCTAGTTGGGCCTATTTTCAGAAATGAGAGTTGATAATGATAGTGACAGGAATAATATGTAGAATAAAAGAACGCACCAAGTGGTCATGACACAGATAATTGAAAGTGGCAACTAATAAAATTCAAAAGAGATCCAGGGTGGTGAATCAAACCAACAGATAAAATTAATAATCAAAAGAGAAAGATATCAGTACATTGTTAAAGAGCTTGCAGGGGGATTTTAAAAATTCTAATTTGAAATTCTCGCTTCTTCTTATGAATGTCTATGATCAATACTGTCTGTGTTTAGAACTGGTAAACTTGCAATTTGAACTTATCTAACTGTCAGTTCTGATATATCTTTCTGTATTGGTTTTGCTATGAGTATTACAGTTACACATCAATCAGATCTAGAAAGTAGGCATTTAACGATGGATATTACATACTACGTAAGACTATTGAAAAAATAGATGAATGGACATGCTACTATGAGTTGGTTAATCTTTGACTTCAAATGAACAGTTTCTTACGGCGGATCAAGGCAAACCAAAAAGGATAAATAGAACGTCATAACCTTACCATTTACACTTTCAAATTGATTAAATATTTTGCATGGCCGCCATGTTATTGAGAAACTAAATAGCTCCCTATTAAGCAAAAAGGAGATTACAGTCTGGTGTTTGGAAGAAAGGAAAACCAACTGCCTAGGATTGCCTGATGGTGTCAGCAATCTTGGTGTTGTACCATTACCTCAGTTGAAAACCAAAAACCTCTTCGTGGCAGGTCTAGGATATTAGGTAGGAAGAATTAGTCATGGAGCTAATTAATACTTTGAACAAATAGTATTGCAAATAATAATTCTAACTGGATGCAACATATCTACGTCTGACTATCGTATGATTAGATTCTTGATAAAGTTTGCCAAACCTTTGTAAATTCACCATTATAATTTTAGGGAAATGGATTGGAAATGTTATCTCTTCAATCTGATTTGCCAAATGGGACGACCACCGAGAATAGTGAAAGGTATTTGTACTTCTAATGGTCAGTTTACCATTCTCTGTTGAGTTAAAATTTAGTAAAATAGTCGAAACTGCAAGTTTATGCTGGCAAACCATCCACACTGGATTCAACGTACTTGTGCAACGCCCTTTGATGATTTGCTTAAATACCAAACTTGATAGATAGCGAAATTGTTGTACACTCCTTTTTCCACTTTGCTGAAATGCGATTTCGTTTGTTTAAACGCTGTGGTACAAAGCTTAAAGATCTAGACTTTGTGTACAGTCTGCCAGGCTAGTGGAAATCTTAAACTGCAAGAAAGCAATTTGTTTGTTCATATTGGGTTTTTGATTTTTTATATTATAAGAAAGATAATCTACCAAAGCGCGACACAACAGTAAAAACCCCATAACGATAGTTCTTTTAGTCTCTGAGATTTTCTGCAGTCCAAGCTCCATATTTGATAATCATTAGAGGTGAAACCATGAACCACGGCAAAATATGTACTTCTAATGCAATTAAATCTAGACCACCATCATCACAACCTCCTAGATTAACGTCTAACAGAAAAGGAAAAATTACTTGGTTATCCAAGGTCTTGTCCAGAGGGCAGCATGGTCATGTTTGAAAAAACAAAATTAACAAGTGATGTGTGACCAATGATGATTCTTAAAGTCTACTAGCCTTTTTTACTTTTAGGTTTTCTCATCAAATTGTGTTCTAACTATTTTTTTTTCTTTTTTGTTTTTATTTTTGTTATTAACCCGAGTTTGATATTTCACTTGGTATTAATATTATTAGTGCAGGCTTGAAATCCAATCTTTTTTCGTTTGTTTTCTTATCTTATTGGAGAACCTTTGTTAAATTTATCGGATATTTGTAAAGCTGGAGTAAACACCTCTTACTCGAAAGCATTTAATTTCATTGAAGTAAACTGTTTGAGCAAGAATCAAGCTATTCTTGTGGTGTCTTAGGAATACTGAGTCTGCAATTTAAGATGTTTTAAGGACGAAGACTCTTTGTACAATATTTGGTATTATTAATAATATTAAGCTTCTCATAAAGGAAGAATTATTTCAGTTTTGCCATTTGCATACCTTGATGCGCCATTAAGAATGAGTTTCCTTTGTCTTTTGTTCTTACTTTAAGTTTTGAACCAAGTGTGTATGTCAGAAGTAAAATTCCATCTTGATCTGCGTTTATCTTTCAAATAATGAAACTTCTTATAGCAACCACATAATTTTAAGATCATCTTAAAAGGCAATTAACAATAAGTGTAATGTTGCTCGACAAAAAATTAATTAAAATTAAAATTCTAATTTGTGTAAATCGAAATCGTCGAACACAAATGTTTTAGTAATAAAATCGCTGAACTCGTATCCAACCGAGACAAAATTGCTGGAACAAGCGCTTAAACTAATTAAATTCGAACTAATTATTATCAAGTCCATATCGCATCAAATCAAATACCAAAAACTGGGGCATTTAGTTGACGATTTAGGGAGTTAGTGTTAAGAGAGAGGGTGACACAACCGTCCGTCGTCGATAGGGGGACGAGATATGAAACGCAGGACGGAGGTTAATCTCTGCTTCTGGTCGCTTAGATAAGGCAATCGCGTCGGTATCTCCCTCGCCCCTGGGACTCTCAATGAATCATTGTGTATTATTTAGGGTTGACACCATCTATTAAATCCTTATCTAGAAATACTTATAAAATAATGTTACTACTACTGCTATTGCCGTTTGCTACTGCTTTTGCTGGTTGGTGCTCTCGGTTGGATGATGGCAGAATTTTATGGAAGGTTTTATGTGTGTTTCCGCGTAAAATGTAAAAGAAAAAATCAAAAATCAAAAATGTTATTTTAGCGTTCGCTATTGACTTGTTCGGAAAGGTATTAACTATAAACTAACGATAGTAAATTGTGGAAAACTCATCGAAATTTAAAAATTAAGAAACTTAACCCACTTTGCAAATTTAATACGATTATGTTTAAAATAATATTAATGAATGTATTGTATAGAATGTCAACTATCTGGTTACAGAACGTATGTCTCATACAGTGACGGCGCATCCGGAACAAGGCGAATCCGGAAATACGGCAGGCGTACCACCACAATAGGAACTAACTACGTGACGCCGACGGTTCGATTTATTTACATATAAATGCGTCGCCGGTTTAAATATACTGCAAAGATCTTCAGGATTTGTCTGTGATAACGTAATTTTTGTTTCGAGCATTTTTCAATTGTTGTTTTATATTATTTGCATTATTTTGATGTAATTCCAACTTTATGTCATTGATTTATTGATAACAACTCGAAGGATAATTTAGAGATTAGAAGAAATGCATTTTTAAATTGTATTAATGGCAGTTGAAATATTAGATGGAAAATTTACTGAAAGACTTTCTAGTTAAATTTTGTTTTAAAACTTTTATACTCGAATTTTTATTTCATGAGATTGTTTTGTAATGAGATTGTCATCTTTCTAATTACAGAAGCGGAGACCCTTTCCGAGTGCTATAACTAGATTTTTTTCATTTCTTTTGGAAAACTCTAGTCACTAACAAAAAATCTTCCATTAGACAATTAAAGCAATAATTGAATAAATAAATAAAATCTCGATTATATACAGTCTGTGTTATGTGATACATACTAACTAATTAACGTAAAGATCATGAATTTGTTTTTATTTCGAATTGCTTGCTATCTAGATGTTTATAATTAATAATCAAACCTTTAATTCTTGCCCTAACATTATTGAATATTCAACATGGCAGATCTACTAAAAATAAACATTTATTTAACCAGAGAAATTAGAAAGCAATTGCACAATAATTTTATTCTTCATTTACAGATGCTTCTTCAAATAAAAAAGTAACGGAAACCGATTGAGATTTGATTGTTCTCCGGGCAAGGTCAGATTTATTTTGCATACAAATAACATAAAGCAATTTTGTCCGTTATTTAATTTCAAAAGTGGGTCATTCTGTTGAATCTATAACTGGCATGAATTTAAGAACTCAGATGTCTTGCTTTCTTTTAAAGGCAGTATTTTGTAATACTACACCAATCAGTATTTCGATCTATATGTTACAAGTTTGTTACTAATTAACACTTCATTAACACTAGTGTCTTCTTTTCAGGTTCGTGTCCAGTTATTGTCTACCAAGGAATTGCTTTTAATACTCGAAGCTGCGCTTGACAAACCAAATCTGGAATTTAATAAATGATTAAAATTCATTCTTAATTACGCCGACTAGTCTATAATAATCTATTTTCATGAGATTTGCATTTTATAGATTATTTGGAACAGTTTGAAACTTTTCATATTGAGTTTTTTGAAAACTAAAAAGGCATTGGTACCAATGCGTGCTTCTTAACATATAATTCAATAAAACCTGTTGAAAATTATATTTCTAACAGTAGCAAGAATTAATTGGTGGAGCTACTGCAACTAATACAACGTAAGCCCTGCGTAATTGTTTATGCATTTTTTGCTTTTGTCATCAGATCTCACACACCTGTACCTTCTCAGCTTTTCCAGTCAGTTTCCAATGTCCTTTATATTCTTGGTTTTCCCGATCGACGTACCCCCATATGCAAACGTTGGTAATGGTTTCATCGTATCAGTGGCCTTTTGTTCCTAAGATCTGGGCCACCTTGCTATCGATTTTTCGGGTTGACCAATTGCCGATTTCCTTCCTTTTGTAATCCAGGTTCACTCTACTATGTGAAGCGTAGGCAGCCGACTGGAAAGTTCCTTCTGCAACGGCGCTGCCCGACACAGATCTTTGCTCTGGGGGAGAATGAGGTTATTCTTTCCTAGAATCGCTCCGAGATCCCCTTCTTCTACCACCACCGTTTCGTGCTAGCGGCCACTTCCTGGTTCGACCCCTACAGCAGCGCGCCTTAAGGAAAATCATTTGTACCTGCCAACGCATTGTCACTCGGGTGAATATGTACCAACAGCAAAGAGTTCAAAACAGACCATGTCATTGCTTTGATATGTATGTCATGAATACCCCACCATACACAAGTCTTCTATCGGTGCGCAACAACACTTTTGCCAGCCGTATCTCCGTTAGGTTTGGAGTTGCCATCCAATGCTTCAGCACAGTCGCTATCATCTTAATGACGACAAACTCATCCGAGTTATACCCACCACATTCCAGCACCATGCCATACCTACATAATGCCTGCACTTTCTACCATCACTTCGTGTTGTAACCATCCTTGCCAATGAATTGTCGAAGATGCGAAAACTACAAAACTACTACTAGTTTGAAAGAGCTCACTATAATCACAACTTATACCATACAATTTTCATAGCTGAAGAGCAAGTTGAATTTGACGCAAATTAACTACCAATCAGTCCATCAAACAAAGTCAAACCCTCTGTTCTCCACCCCACAGGTAATTCTAATTGGAAATTCTTATTTCTTTACTCTCATGAATGCCTATGATCAGCACTGTCTGTGTTTAGAACTGGTAAACTTGCAATTTGAGTTTATCTCACTATCAGTGCTGGTATATTCAACAAACTCCGAAGGAGTCGTTACTGAATTTGCGAAGTCTGTCTGTCTGTCTGTCTGTCTGTATGACTGTATGTCTGTCCGCATTTTTTGTCAAATTTTGAAATTTTGACTTCAGATTTGGATTCTACACCAAAAACTAAAGACAACGTGGTATCTTCGTTTTTTGATAACTCTTTGGAAACATGGTCAAAATGGCGGCCAAAAACTAGAAAATTTTTAAACTTTTTTTTACTTTAGAATCGTATTCTACACCAAAAAATAAGACAAAATGTACTTTTAGTTTTTTGATATCACCTTGGGAACATAGTCAAGATGGCTGCCGAAGTCTGAAAAAAGTAACAAAACGGAGTTCGTTGTCGTTATGCTTTGCATTCCCAGATGTTTTTGGATTGGTTTTGCTATGAGATCTAGAAACTGGACATTTAACCTTCATGAACGGTGAATATTACATACAGCGTAAGACTATAGAAAGAATAGATGAATGGACGTTCTACCATGAGTTGGTTACTCTTGCAGTGTTCAATATATTGCCTTGAAATGAAGAGGTTCTTACGGCGCGGCGGATCAAAGTAAATCAAGAAGGATAAATAGAACGCCATAACCTTACCATTTATACTTTCAAATGGATCATATATTGTATTGCGAAAATGAGTAGCTCTCTATCAGGCAAAAAGGAGATATTTATTTTATGTACAGTAGCCTTATGTTTACAGCAACAGGTTACAAAAAACCGATTACAGTCTGGTGTTGGGAAGAAAGAAAAGTCAACTGTCTAGGATTGCCTTATGGTGTCAGCAATCTTGGTGTGGTACCATTATCTCAGTCGAAAATCAAAAACCTCTTCGTGGCAATCCTAGGGTATTAGATAGAAGAAATTAGTCATGAACTAATTAATACTTTGAACAATAAATTAGTATTGTAAGTAATGCGAGTAATTCTAATTATCGTATGATGATTGACAATTATAATTTTAGGGCAGCAGATTGGAAGTGTGATCTCTTCAATCTGACTTGTCAAATAGGGCGACCACCGAGAATGGTGAGAGGCGTTCGTACTTCTAATGGTCATTCTTTGTTGAGTTAAAATTTAGAAAAGTAGTTGAATTAAAGTTTGCTGCAACAAAGTCAAACCCTATAGGTACGTCTCAACTTTCTATTACAGATATAAGAAGACCATCAAGAAGCCAGCTACTACCTTCTACGACGCTGAGTATACGAAACCGATGTCTCGTGGCCAGTTGCAGTACACTCGTAATAGGAGGCGCTTATCGTGATTGTCTTGTACCTCTCGGCGGCTGTGGAGGTACAGAGAACTAGAAACTGATTCGACAATAAGGCGGACCCATCAAGTCAGACGTCGCGTTTCTAGCCTTTTTTATTACTTCACTTCCAGCTGGTACCTAGCTGCCTTGACTAACTAACTATCCACACAATGGCTAAACAGAGCTGAAATAGCCATGATTTGACTTGTCCTGAGCCTTTTTTACAGTAGTATGTTGCAGTGCACTTGTAGCAGGAATGAGCATGATTCGAGTGGTTGCGTTTACGACCGGTAAAAGTAATAAATCCTGCGAGAGACTGAGAGACGTTTTGACAGCAGAGCAAATTCGCTGCTCTCTTGACATTTCCTGTTAGATTGACTAGGCCAGACATTGCGGACTTTCCTCCTTCATTATATCGTATTCAGCGGATATCAAGCTGTGTTTACCACCCCAGATTATTAACTATCTTCCTCCATGGCAAAAGAAGCATGTAATCTATATCACATTACCGCTTTACGACTGAAATAGCCATGATTCTATTCGAACTTCTTCACAATCTGCATTCATGTTCTAAGCCCAATAAGTTTCCCTGCTTCACCAGACTTAATTCTAAACAAAACAAACTGTAGACGTCATACTTTCTCTGTTTCAAGTTTAATTACTCCATCGGGAAGCTAGATGTCATATTTCACGACTTCTACTGAATATATTAGAGCACCGCCTACGGAAAACAGTCCGACCGGCTGGGGACTAGAACCCACATCGGCGACGACGCTGTTTTCTTGACATCTTGGCTTTCTTTCCGGACCAGACATAGCGTTCCTTGCAACATTTACTCTGTCGAAGTACTGTTGAAATTCCACAATTAGGTTTTCTTCACGGTCTCTGAGATGACCAACTGAACTTAAGTTTTCACTTCTACTGCTACGAATTTCATATCAAACGATATTGTCAAAGCTAGAAACATTAAAATCAGGTTCGTTCAAGGCACAGTTTCTTCATACATACATACATGCACGTTGTCAGAAAACTGCAAATACAGAATGTCAACAGCTGTACTTTGAGCTTGATTTTCTAAATTACAAAGAACTAAGCTTGGTCTTCTCCTAATCGACTGTTGCGGTATTGCTCGCGGCAATGAACTCAATGGAGCAGCAGCAAGTTGTGAAGTTGGTGACGTGGTGATTAATACCTCGAAGGTAAAATCTCACGAAATAGAGACAGTGTTATAGTGCGAAGCGGTGCTTTCCAGACATAGGTCTGTGTGGAATAGCAGTTCTTTGTTGTTGGGCAATTTTTAGCAAGTATGGGGAACTAGTTTGCAAATCGGACAGACCCGGCTTCATAACTTAATGTGCCCTGAGGCAAACTCAGATTTCCGCACTTTTTTATCTCAAATGCCCGATCCGTATTTGTGTTTAGCTCTCTGAATGGTTAATGGAGGATGAAGCCCTTCCTTGGCCACCACATCTAACCTGTTGAAAGCACAGCCCAAATCGTGTTTGTGTTTGATTTTCCTAAGAAGGTGAATGGAAAACGAAGCCCGACTTTGAGCAGTTAACACGTTGAAAAGCGCAGCCACTGAGTGGCATAGCCGACGTGTGTTCATATTTAGCTCTCCTAAAATAGTTACTGGACAGCGCCGTCTCACCCGTTTTGAAATAAAAGTAACCCGATCATTATTCATGATTCTACTACGAGAAGGTTAAAGGAGCGCTTTAGCGCGATGTAGCCAGCTGCAGTATATGAACTATTTATGGCATTTGTCTTCCATAAATGTACGTAGTGTCCATATCTTTTTACCTATATCCGTATGCCCTGAGGCAGTTGCCTCACTGGCTTAACGTCTGAGGCCGATTTTAGAATTGCGGGAAGTTAAGCGATAAATTCAAATTAATGTTTGCGGTGCTGCTTGTATGTGAAGTCAGAAACTGTTGTTTCATCACTAAGGAAAGCTACGGAAAAACTTAGAAAAAACAGTCAAACTGAGGTTGTAATCCCTAGACCTTCTGAATATCTACGTAGCACGAAAACCACTTAGCTAGATAATTTGGTTAGATGTCAGAGCTGGTGATGTGTGAAAGTAGGGATTTGGAAAAGTTGAGATGACATTCAGGATTGGGGCTATATGTTGAAAACAAGCTTCAGTGATGTTTTCCAACTTGGTGGGAAGGGCAGCCATGTGAATTGTATACACAGTACACGTATAGTCTTTACTGTTGTTTATTCATATTTTTGAAGTAGTTAGTAAAAATTGATTTATGCAAGATGGTGTTACGTACAAGTATTTTTGATATAAAGGTAAATTTCGATTGATCTTTTCTGATTTAGCAATCATCTCCATTCTCCGAAAATTTTTATATTTTCAAGAATAAAGATTGAAATTTAAATAAAATGAAAAATAGTCGCTTAAAAATAAACCCAGCATGCTATAAATAAATGTTTCTCATCAGATATACAAACTGAGATCACTGATATTTGAATTATGGATATTCGAATACATATCTCGAGACATATTAGCTTAAGAAAACAAAATAAGTTTATCAAAATACTTTCACGTCCATCAATCTTTTTCTCGGGTAGAATCTGTTTTATTTAGTTAGTCTCTAAACCTGGGTGGTAATGAACAAGAGAAAGTAATACTTGGGGGGTAGGTATTTGAAACAATACAGGCTCGTGCTTGCACTCCACTTGAGGGTGCAAACAATGCAATAGCTGATTGTTACAAGTACTTCAGTTCGTTGAAGTGCGGCTCTGAAATTATTAGACCACCTTTGCAGCTGTCAGTCTTTACTAAGTTCCGAAACACAGATACGGCACGCGAATGCCGATGGGTTTATAATATAAATTACCACTTAATATTTAAGTGCATCTCATTATTGTTTTAAAATGCAACCCTTTAAAGTTTGTCTCGATGAACTATTAAAATAGAAAGAGAAGCTAAGCTCGAATCATTGCTGGTGTTCGTGCGGTTCCTAAAACGTACATCTGACACAAAATTAAATCACGCAACTACTTTGCAAAAAATATTGCAGTTAAGATCTTGAGATGATCTTTATTTTATGTGATAATAAAATAACGCTAACGAAGTTAGTAAGATTATTGTTTCGCGAGAGTACATAATGAAAAGTTGTGGTTTCAGGAACAACAATATTTCAGAGGGTGGGAGAAACATTTCAGGAGATGGCATCTTTCGGAATGGAGGAGATATGACAAGATGGCCGAGATATGACGTCACAGCTTTCGTATTGATCTCAAAGCAGACAAAGCGTTTGCGATCTGCAAGATGCCAGCCACTCCTGATCCCGCGACTACTGAAGGACTTCTTGAGGATTTTATAGCTGAGAATTGATTTTTGTTTGTAAGAGGAGAGAATAATGATTTATTATGAACGTGATTCATTTCATTGACGTTACGCTGGTGGTGGAAAACTTAAAAATTGGATAATTAAAACTTTTCTCTGGAGAAGAAAAAACGTAACGTTGATTTTATTAAAGCGGAGAGATTTTCTTCTCGATAAAAAAAAGGAATCGCTTTTCAAGGTTTTGCTGAATAAAGTAATGCGTCGAAGAGGGAGCATTTAAAGACTTTTGTGATCTCACTTCTGGTGCGTTTTTATGTATACCAAACCTAAGCGTATTGTCATTACAGTAATAAAAGTTGTAAATATCGTTATCAAAAAAAAGCTTTATTAACATTACATAGAAGATGCTTATCGAATCGTTTTGGGTTCAACAGATTTTCTATTATACTTCCAGTTATTCTATTTACTTACCAAACTATTCTATTACAACACAATATACAATATGTGTGCTTTACGTGATATAGATAAAAGATTAACAACATATAACACAGCACGTAATAGTAAAGTGGATACAAATTACGTTTGAAATATGTTGTTATTACACATGAAAAGTACGTTGTGAACAGCATGTTGATAATAATATTTGTAGAAGTTTCGTAATCGTAATGTTTAAAGACTTAGCTCTTCAGCAATAAGGAAACGCATTAGAGTGACATTAAATATTAATAAAATTGTTATCGAACTTAATATAATTAGTAAAATCGATGTAATTTCCACTATATGTTTCATTCTAGAAATTTGTGTGGATATCACCATCAGAGATGGAGACATACGCTGAGGCAGAAGCAAGAATACGTTACGTCACAGGAAAAATGGAGAATTTAGCAAACAAAAGAAGTCGTTTATGTCCATCTTAATTAATCCATTACTAATTAATTTTACGACATTAACTATTTAAGATATCAATTATGAAAAGAATGATATAAGAAAGACGTTTTAGTTTTATCCAAAAGTCTTTTGTTTTCAGCCGTGGGCGCCACTAGGGTACGAGGTACTCTTTTGAGTAAGCTCGGGTAAACAAGGTAAATAGAGATAAACAATGTTAGTTTATTTGACGTTAATTTAGTAACAATAATATAAAACAAAAAGGCAAATAGAGTACGGGGACCATTTCTATAATATTTAGCAAACAAACGTGGAGAATTTTCAGATTATGTATAGAATAGTTGTTAGGCAACTGCGCAGCCTGTTAAAGTCAGTGTGTCACGCATTTTATACAAATCAGTAAAATCGTGACAACTGATTAAGTAAATGAATGCTGGATTAAACGCGTCTCTGTTTGTTTTGTTTGGCCATGAACCTCTCAGTAGTACAATATCTTTAAACAACGTAATTCTCAGCAAAGCCCACGATATAGTTCTGAAAAGTCACAAGATTAAATTCATATGAGATTGTTAAGATGATAAGCATTTCAGTTGAACTGCAGAACTATATGAGTTCCCCCACTACACAGATTTTCTTTTTTATCCCTAAATTAGAAAACGTCTTGGCTAGCAAGAAAATAAATCCGCTACCTACAGATGGTTCTCTTCAGTCATCAATCAAGAAACGTCGTATTTCGAAAGAATAATTGAATTGCAACATTTCTGGTCCAAATGTCGAACACCAAGATCATATTCTTTAAAGAATTGTTTCTGGACATTATGCATTATTTTACACTTACCTTGTGCTTTGTACCCTTGTTTTCAATAAGCTTGGTTTTGGAAGGCAATGTACAGTACACAAAGTTGAGAAAAACCTACAATGACTAGAAAACTACCATCATCAGGTTTTATAACTTATTAGAAAGAAGAAACAAAAATTACTATTTAACCCAGATGTCATTGACCAACAGATCAATCAATCTGCAGCTTTCAATAAAAATACTTTCTAAAGCAGTGTTGCTTAAGCTATGCTTTTTGAAGGCAAGAAAAGTACGAATCTTCTATACCCAAAATATGAAAGATACCTACATTTTTCGACAATAAGCTAAATGGGTGCGTTGTGCAGCAGATAGCTCGGGGAGCGGCGGTCTCAAACGATCGCCTTTTCTTCGCAGGAGTAAGTGGAGCTTTGAAGACACCTCATTCTTCACTTTCTATTTGTTATTGTTTTCTTTCTTCCTTTTTCGCTCTGTATTTTTGTTTGTAGAATTTAGTTTGAGTTTGTTAATTTATTTAAAAGTAAAGCAAAGCTAAGTAGAATGACTGGACTCATTGGGGCATTTCTTGACTTGAGCCATCTGTTATTCACTTTTGCGCTATTAACTGAGCAGCAGATTAGCCAACGGGATTTTTTCTTCAATAACAAGTTTTTTCATAAATACCTGTTCAGAAACATATTGTGTTACTTATCATGCTCCCCAAACCCCATAACAGCTTCATGAATCTCGCTTTTTATCGCCTTATTATCTTTCTCAAGGTCTTAAACAAGATATTCAAAAGAATCTAAGCCAATGAATTGAGAGAATTCCTAGAAAATGCCAACCTTCTTTGTTCCACTTTCGATTTCTATACGGCACATCAACCACCTACTATACGTCGCCAAAGAAAATGCGTGCCTTTGACAAGGTTTTGCATGTGGAACTTTTTCCTAAGCTGCTAATCGCTAAGTTCCAGCTGATTTCGTCAGAATCATCAACAGCCTTTTATCCCAATAATATCATCGAGTGCGAGTTAGCGACAAAATCTTAAATGCAGGAGTCGTTTTCTATCCTCAGTCTTCGTGAGAATACACAAACCTCTTCACAATATTCCTATTGCCCGTACCACCATGTTTGTGGATGATGCCACACTCTGCAACCGCAAAGGGTTGGTTCCGATTGTGGTGGGTTATACCAAACCTTAATAAAACTCAGACTATTTTATTTTGTCGCTCCAATTAAACCACAAACAAAAACTTTCGGGAAATCAATGACTATCTGGATCTTTGGATTACTTCACCTTTCCTCATCGATCATGTTTATTTATTTTATTTTTTCCAACACCTTCCACTGAAACACGGAACTAAATAAACTTCTGAATGCTGTACAGTACCATACTTTTATTTTTATTCGCGGGGGCATTCAAGGTTACTATCCGCGGACGCTCATTTACACATATAAAATTCTTGTTTCTGCTCCCTTAATCCTTCCAAATGAATCATCTTCTACACAACACGAGACGGGTCTGTAGGATGAGGGCCATCGATCTAAACAGAAAAGTCTTCCTGCAATTTCAAGCATTCCCATTAGACCACAGTCAAGACGCGCCAAATTCAAATTCAAATTTCCCCCAGCTATTTTCCTGGGCAATGCAACCACTTCACTTCAGAACGGAAACATGTCTTTTACAATATGCTACTAGCCTTTTGTTAAAACATTACTACCTATCAACGGTTGAGTGGAAGGGCAGACAAGGACATCGTCCAAGTCTGAACTCCGCCGCACAGTGTTTCGTCCAGTACAGGCTAGGTGGGCAAAATTATTTTTCGGCGTTTTTGCATTTATATCGATCGGTTAAGTAATATGATAAAAATATAAAGCATTTTTATTAATTTATATTAATTATCCACTAAAATAAAGAGGATTACAAAAGAAAAATAGAAAAATTAAAAAAATCATTATATTTTATACACGAAACGATTTAGGTGCTAGAAAAAATACAAATAAATACGAAAACAACCTAAAAACCAATAATATAAAGAAATCACAATAAGAATTGCAAATTTAGGTAGCTTAAAATACCCAGTATTACATATTGAATAAAAAATAATAATAAAATAATTCTATCACTAATCCTCGTGATCGGAATCGTCCGATGAATTAGATATGTCTTCCTCATTTTGGGGTAGGTTTGGTAGTGGAAGAAGTCGAGTCTCTATTGTAGGAGCTATAATCAGCTTTAAGACCTCTGCGCACAATTTACCCGCCTTCTTTTTAGGAACCTCTCGGAGGCTATTTATCAGAGGATCAGATGTTATAATCAACATGGCAAGTAAGTCTCTATTCGTGGCAATACGTAAACACTTTCTGGTGTTGTACTCCCGGAACCTACGGCAATCTTTGTGCCTAGCTTCTTGTGCTTCTTCCGAAAGCTGCCCAATCGGAAAAGTTGCAGCTTTGATGACTTCTGTACTATGTATCAGTATTTTATGTACAGTGGCAGGCATATAATACCACGAATAGAGACTGAGATAAAGTTTTCTGGTGTCAAGGCAGAGCTTGTCAAATTCAACTAAATTTATCTCGTAAGCAGAGGGCAATGTTCTCAGTAATACATCAAATTGTTTGATGAGTGTAACATCCAATCCTGTTATCTGAGCCCTCAATTCAGAGTTGCTAAAAAACGGCGAGCGGTGTTTCCGTCATTTGTTGAACCAAATCCTGGCTTTAGTTTGTCCACAATCAGTCCCATTTCATGCTTGAATCGTTGTTTAATTTTCTCGTATCGTTGTTTTACACTAGCCTTATCTTCAGCACTTCTAGTCTGCCATTTTTGTATATCTAACTTGTAGCTAATGTGTAAAAGACATTCGAAACAACGAATCTACGCATGAAGCGTTAACAAACCAAGGCCAAAATTATCTTGGTTGCTGTCAAAATGTCTTGAAGCATCATTCATCATTGTGGGAGTAGCACCACAAATGAAACACTTCTGTTTGTTATTAGACAAGGTTCTATCATGTTTTTTTCTTGTTTCAGATCCACCGCAGAAGAGACCACCAGTATCATCAACTGAAAAGAACCATTTTTCATCATTATTGTCTCGGCCTTACCGTTCTCTCTTCTTCCTTATCCTTCTTAAAAAATCATTAAATTTTCATTTCGCAAATCAAGCTCCGCCTCTGTTTCGCGGGACACACTGAATGTCTTTTAACTAATTACGACCTCACTTACCATCTTTACTTGTAAGCTAACGGGTTACCTCGTGCAGTACTTCACCAGTTTCCAATCATCAATTTCACGGCCTCGGCTGCTACGAATCATCATCTGCTTTTAGGAGTTGCGTGGCTGTTTGCCTCGTGCTTGCTGCTTTACCAACATCTATTCCAACTCCAATTTTGTCTCAGTGTCTTTTGCTTACAGTTTTCGGTGCTGCAATTAAGACTGAAGAGGACATTATTGCTTAAACGGTTTACCACCTTCGGTGGCTTTTAGATATTGATTTGACTGACTGATTGACTGACGTACTGTATCACACTGTGCGACAGGTTGCATTTTAAAGGATTCTATGATATGGTTCTTGACTCACTGATCAAAGATTTTCCTAGGCACAAAGCTTGAAAAATGACTACAGATTTTTTAAACGTTTCTTTTTACCAGATGTCTTATATCACAAAAAAAAATTGCTATATCAAGATGCCCCTTTGGTTGTTGGTAGTCGCGGGGTAGTTGCTTCCAAACGATTCTGTCGAAATGAGATGTGATTTTAATTGTTCAAGTCTTTCAGGTACCGCCGATTGTCTTTTATTTTTTCTTTTCTTGTTTCTATCGCGTGACTGATAGTAGAACCAAGATTGAACATGATTCTTTGTTAGTAAAGGTAAGAAGTTCGTTTCCAGCTTTGGGGAGCAGCCTTTCAAGATCTCCTTGGTTCGTCTTCAATCAGGTTTCACCCCCATTGGCTTTCTTAAAGTTTTAAATAAAAGTAAGATGTATGTATTAATGAGATTATATCTTTGAACAGTACGTTTATACGTGTGATTGGCCAGAATTTTTGCCTTTTCGATTCATTGGTAAGATATGACGGGTAACTCGACGTTCTGAAGTAAAGCCGGGCAGCTTCAAATTATGCATACCTGAAAAACTCTCAATTACATCATGAACAGCATAAATATCAATGCGTTTTAAAGTTTTATAAAATAGAAAAAATAAATTCTACAAAAGTTCTGATTACCTAATTGCTCTAGATTTCCATAGGACAAATTTTAATTAATCGCTTTGGTATAGATTTGTAGTGGAATATAAATAGAAAGTCTTCGAAATCATCAAACCTTTAAAAATCAACTATCATCCTTTCAAGAATATTCTATTTTTTTATATTTCAAAATTGATTTTGGTATTTTCAGTATTAAATCACCTGTAGAGAAGGTGATGACCCTATCGTACGTGATTACATTTTTTCGAACTTAAGGTTTTACACAACGTTTGATTAGTTTGCTACTTCATTGGACCACGGTCTTTATTGATACATATTAATTATGTACTTTCTATATTTTTTGAGTCTTTTGCTTACCTCTCAAAGGCAGCCTAGACTAGTTCGGTGCAGTTTAAATAGAATTAGTTTTTAAGTTTGTGTTTGCACTATGAACTAAGACAGTTTCCCAGCAGCATTTTACCAGAAAAAAAAAG
>VTPC01005517.1:0-14740 GCA_011009095.1 Ignelater luminosus | reverse complement strand
TTTTTTATATTCCAGTAGTTTATAATTCCCTTCCTTGTAAAGATGTTGCTAAGACATCTATTGGAAAGTTGATATTCATCAGATTGTGTGTGTTCATTAATGTTAGAGTCAACGCCAACGCTAAAATATGAATTATGGGATATTTACTTTCCAAGCAATGCGGAGCGTGCTTAAAGTGGGATCTTCTTCAATTAAATCCAATGCCTCTTCATTTGCATCACTAACGTGCCAGCTTGCTTGAAGGCTTTTCTCTCGTTTTTTCCCAACTGCAGCTTATCCCAGTACTCTCTTATGGAATTCTCTGTTGGGAAAACTTAGTTGGGGTCAATTAAATTTCAATTATTCAAACAAGAATCATTAGAATCATTTTTAATTCCACTCCAACGACATTAGACATTGTAAACTTACTTTAGTTCTGTAAGACATACTTTCAGTAACATGGCATGTATGCAAGTTTTATGTTATCGAAGATTTTACTGATTTTACAAATTGCATTGTAGCAAAGTAAATACCCCGTACTCGATTAATGCAAGCATGAAACACAAATTCTATTCGAATCAAAGAGAATTCAAGAAAATATTAAAGCATTTCTAAGTAATAGTTATTTACCTAACAAGTCGGGGAAGTAATACTTTATATGATAAACAGGTCAATTCCAGGATTCGCCTAGCGGTTGGTGCTAGAAGCCTGTGAGTCTTATAAAGACAATTCCGTGACATGATACATTCCTGTACAGAGTGTCTCAGAAAATGTTCAAAATGCTAAAGACTACATGTCAAACCAAATAAAAGATTCTACAAACATGTTACAAAACTACCTTCTTACGGAGTTATCCAAGTTTTAAATTTCTTAGGCAAAGCTGGTTTTGACTATAAAATTCTTTTATGTCAATATGGATTTTAAAGTTGGTCAAATTCTTTTTGGGATTACTATTATTTACGTGTACAATATAGACAACTACTTAACAGGTTTAGAACTTTTGTGTCCCTTTTGGTAAGCGTTAAGACACTTTTGTAAGATTAGTTGTTTTTAGGATAAGTGCAAAACCTTGTAGGTGTATGTATAAATATAATTTGTTTTTTATTTAAAAACCTACCAACGCCGCTATCTCTTTTAAAAATATAAGCGGCAACGTGGCGAGGGTGTTTTCTAGGGAAAGCAAAAAAGATGGGTTAGGTTTTGAAAGCTAATACTTTTCATGAAGTTATGTTATAAACTTCTCATTTTGTGTCGAAATGACATGTAATGACTAGAATATCGAAATGTATCTACAGATATGGAAACAAGAATGCAAGAAAAGATAAAGAAATATTTATAAGCAATAAATTAAATAATATGGAAATAGACTTCGACAAATCCAAATGCGTAACTGCCTAACTAAAGAACCCTTACATTGTAAGTTGGAAATAAACAATAAAATAACAGAACAAGTAAATGGTGTTTTCATACTTACAATTAGGTGTATCCATCACGAGATCGCAAATTACAGAAACAAACAAGAAGTAAAAGAACAAGCTATTTAATAAAGCAGCTATGATAGCCGGAGCCTTAACAGATGGAACAGTAAAAGTATGAACATAGAAGGAAGAACAGAAATATATAAAGCGTGTATGGGGCCAATTTTAGTAACATACAGCATAGAAACAGTAGCAAATACAAAGAAATAAAATCAGATATTGAGAATCAACAAAACGAGAATATTACGAGAAATGACGGAAAAGAGACTGTATTAGATTGAATAAACAACAATGAACAACGTGGGGTGCAGAATATTTTCAGATGGGGAAGACAAAAAAGAGAAAATGGCACAAACGTGTACCATGAATGGAAGAAGATAAACTAGTTAAGACATGCGTGAATAATTAATCGCTAGAAACAGACCAAAAGAAAGACCACACAAAATATGGAAGGAAAGCTGGATCTCCATGTCAGAAGAGGCTTTATAATCGAAGTTAAACAGGTCTACGGCTTTTCAAGAAGAAGAAGAAATAATAAACAATAAATCAAAACTCAATTTAGTGAGAACTAGATGTACTAGGCATATTTTCCGTTTCCAGATCTTCCATCGCTAGATTCTTATCTGATGAAAATGAAAGACCGTCATCAAAATTGGAATCTGAATCTTCTGCAAATTTATGATTATTGGTGGAATACCTTGAACACTAAAATTTCTCATTAATTTATGCTAGCCATTGCGGATGAGATAAGTCTGCTTTCCTTTCCCTATCGGCAACTTTACCATATTTATATGTTTATTGTGACGCTGCTTACAATTTGCCCAAACTAATTTAACACACGCATCCTGCAATTATGAAAAATAGTGTCAATTTCATATTTTATGGTGAAATTTGGTAAAGTAGGTTCTATCAACTCTTCTAATTTGTTTTTGTAAGTGTTTGTTCAAAGTAGACTTTGTGCTCTTTTAGGAAATTGTAGTTTTATTAGATGAACGATTTGAAGGTTTTTTAAGACGGGCAGAATAATATGGTACGTTATCCATTATAACCACAGTTTTAAAACAATCAAATGTTAATACCGCAATCAACTGATTTTGTACCCATTCTTTGAAAACATCACTGATCATAAAGTTTTATCATAGTACCTATCATTGTCATTCGATCTAAACAGCAAGCTACATCCATCCAGAGATCGGGAAAAGCGCCAGGCTTAATGTTGGAAGACTGTCGTTAACCCAAGACTCTTAGTAGAAGACCCGTTTTGGTAAACCCAAGTTTCACCTAAATAAACCAACTTTAGGTTTGGATAATCTTTTTTCTACTTAAGATATGTTTTTAAGAACTGTTTTTATATGTAGCCTTTTAATAGAAATTTTTTGGTTGTTTTCCATTTTAGATGTATAACCCATTGCTTTTAAGATTTTGTATAATAATGATCATGAACCAGTGTAATCTAAATTTTAATAATTTATCTAAATTGAAATATTCCCCTCTTCATGAATTTTGCAATCTAGCACTTCACTCAAAAAGCGATCATTATAGAACGAGAATTTTGACTTGTGGACGACGTTAACTCTTGGCCAGTATTTAACGCATGTAACTACATAACAAACAGTTGCTACCTAGATACCTAAAATAATTATTGGTCAAGACTTTGAAGATAAATTTTACTCAGAAGATTTCAGAAAAAATGCCTGCAAGTTTTTCTTCGAGCTGACGACTACTTAATGAAGGCACTAAGCTTTTTAATTTAGCTAAGCATTTAGTAGGGCTTTCTTCAATTTGGACTCTAATAAATTTTTTTTCTTTGAGCGGCATAATTTTAATTTCAAAGATGAGTTGGCAGCCGCACTGTGCTCAGTATTGCCATCACAATATAAGTTACAATTTTATAAAGAACTATTGTATTAATCAACATAATTCAACAGGTGGTGGGTTTTTAATTCTAAAACGAACTATATCTATTATGATGCTTGATACTTTATACATACATTTTGAGAAAAATAATTATGATTATCATTATAAATAAGCGTTTTGTTCATAACAATTATTGTCTTTATGATTAGTTTATTCTTTTAAAAACCACCAGAGAACAGCTATTTACGTACGTAGTTATGAACAATAAACCAAAAGGTACAAGTTGTGCATAAACACGTCTCGATGTACGCTTGGTCAAACACATCTTTAATTTAACAGGCACATGAGAAAAACCGCTTAATTAGCTTGTTCTAAACTTGTTAACTCATTTTATTTGTTTTTTTCTAGTAATTATTCTGGTAACATCTTTTAAGGCTTTTGCAGATTTTTCCATTAAATCTCACCTTATATTTACACTAAAATCTTTTGTTTTTACATTATTTCTTCAGAACAATCTTTTATATAATTTATCTCTGATTATCGCAACATAAACATTCTTAAGAAAATAAAAGAACAAATAACTCTAAATTACCTGCAATCACCTAATGAATAGGTACCTACGTTCAATATAAAAATCTTGTCACCTTGTCAAAACTTCATCATTAATTCTAAAATGGAATTTACTAATTACAATAATGTTAGGACTTTTCTCAAGATGTCACGTATTCTAAAGTTAAAAACTAACGGCACCCTTTTCTAGAAATATTACAGTAATAATTATAAGATTTTTGAAGTTTTTTTTTGCTATCACCAAAGTTAAAAGCACAAGTATAAAAATTAGAAGCAATTCATGAGCATTTTATTTGACATAGCATGCGAATGCGAAGAGTGATACAATGGATGAGTTATTTTAATTTTCATCTTCAATTTACACTATTGAAATAACTTCCACAATAGTTGTTGCATTGTCATTAAATATGCTGCAGTTAACCAAAGTAATAAACTGAAAGTTATTAAAATCAATACGGATGTAGAAGCCAGACTAATTAATAAAATTTTTATGTAACGTATTCCTTCAACTTTTAAATTTTGCCGACCTTGTTAAATAAATTTGATCTATTTATGTTATATAATGTTCTAGTTTTGTAATTAGTGGAAGGCGCTCCATAACATCCTAAACAACTTTTACATTTCGTGATTTATGTAAAATACAAACATTACTAAACATCAAATTTTTCATGCTACCTTTTAGTTCATCTTATTTTCCTAAAATTTGTTATAATATTATATAACTGATGGAATTTTAGAGGCGTGGTATATTTCTTCTGCAAGTCATGTAATTTGAAAGTCTTTGATGGTAAACAAATTTTTTGTAGGTACACTATAAAACTTTCTAGTTGTAATAAAAAGTCAGGTGGTTACTTAAAAGGCCACTTTTCATCATTTACTGAAATATTACTTAAATTACAATTTATTTTCTTTTAGACATACATAATTTCCATTAAAGTAGAAGTATGGACAAATTGAAACTGTCTCGTCTACCACCGAAAGTTATTATAACTTTCAAACAACACAAGAACAAAAAACAGAAATATCACAATGAATTAGAAGTGAAGAAGTAGTACTACAAGAATTTCTGAAGATCAAACACGCCAACTGAAAAGGACATTTAATTTTCTGACTTGCTTTTTAACAGAACTGAATGAAAGAACCCAAATATTTTTGTTTAATTTATTGCCTTTCATACACGTAATAATGTCGACATTTAAAGCCAAAAATATTGTAGCCCTTAAATTAATTTTTCTTTTTTTTACTTCTTTTGTTTCTAATTCTTGCCTTTCTGTTTATTTTCTCTGCTGCGTTTTTTGTTTCTTCCTCTTCCTTGTTTGTTTGGAGTTATTTTTGTTTCTCTAATTCTCTCAATAGAACTTTTAAGTACTGAGAGTAAAACAGAGATGAAACAGGTAAAATAGATATAAACATTCCATCATGTGGGATCTTTTTCCCAATAGATAGTCTAGTATACGATATATATCAATAGTAATCTGGTGGTGACCTGTTAAGAACAAAGAAACGTTTACTTCTTTTACCCTTGGCAAAAATATTTTACTTGAATTAAATTGGGTTGTCCTAATTTATATACTTTTTAGATGTATTATTGTAAACTCCGTTTGCGAGTAGAAGACACCCCATAGTTATAAAATTGACGTTGCATTTCTTTTCAACTCTTTCACACGCAGCAGAGTTTCAATTTTGTGAACGTGCAAGAGTGCCAATAAGTTAATTATCTATTAGAAAAACAACTGTTCTCTAATCCCAATTCTGAAAGAGGCAGAAGCTGGAACCGAGAATAAAATTACATAATCTGTGACTAACATAGAGATTTTCATCATCATCATCATCATCATTTTGCCCATAGCATCCATTTTCTAGTTTCTTTAGAGTTTAATGAGATTTAGTACCAAAATCATTTTGGCAAAATTTATTATTCCAAAACTAGCCTTCAGATATCTACAGTTCAGTCTCTTAGACGTGTTCGTTTACATTGTTTGTTAAAAGTAAACAACCACCGGGAAATCACTTTGGGTCAATTACATTACGTTTTAAGAAGTTGCCACTTTCAATTCCCCCACCTTAGAAAAATAAGGCTATTCAAAATAGCGAATTGAAAGTGGCAACCTCTTAAAATGTCAACTATAATTGACCCAAAATGATTTCCCGGTGGTTGTTTGCTTTTAACAAACAATGTAACCGAATTCAGTCTTTTGACACTAACAGACTGGACATTATCCTTTAAAACATACTACATACCTATTCATTTTATAATTTTAGGTGATTTCTCTTTATATTTAAGCCAAATTACTAAAAGAAAATATTACAGTTAGAATTCCCAGAAAGGTATGGCTTGCTCTTCACTTGCCATCCAAGGACTCAGTTACATCTACATCTACAAAATCTTTTATCCTTTTCACCACAATATGGCTGTACTACGTGGCCTTTTGACTCCGACAGATATAGGGCCATTTGTAGGATATTCTGTATGGATCCTTTAGCGGAAGTGTGCTACCTGGATACAATCCCACGTATACTCTTATAGTCTTCTTAATTTTCTTAATTTTCTTTATACAAAATTATAACATGGGGTGTTTTGAAAAGTACGCAGAGAATTGTAAATCTAAGTAGGCCTAAAGCCGAGAAGATCAGGGCCTTGCCAAGAAGGTGGCCCTGCCTGAGGGGCATTTCTTCTATAGATGCTTGTCTAGAATACTTAAAGGGTCGATACGTCAATAGCGCGACTGAGGATTAAACAAAACACAAGTAACATACTCGAACTCTTCAATTTGACCACCAGTCTTTAAAGAAAACCAATGAAATACAACAAAATGACCCGACGAGTCTTCTCGATAAGGCCAACAATTTGCCCATAAAGTTGAAGGAAATTCTCAAAATCAGCCTCACACTCCACCGGATAACAACACCATCTTGTTAATGTAATAACTTCCAAAACAAAAAGATAACTATATAATAATACAACCTTAGCTTGTTAAAAATAAACGAATTTGAAATGAGCTACTGAGAGTAATAAATTCAAGAAAACATTGCATTTAAAAACATTCATATCTACGCTGTATTTGAGTAAAAGTCAAAAATAAACTCAAAAGTGTTTTTCTCATTTACAGCTGTATTATTACTCAAAACTTATTTTTTTACCATACTTCTTTGATCTTATTGGTTACATAAATATTCGGCTTTTAAAGGATTTAAACATTTTTGCCTTTGGCAAATATTTGATAAACTTTTAACGTACCCCAGATTTACCAACGCTTATTCACAGTTAAACTACAGGGTCTTCCACAAGTAACGTCCGTGCTTGCAGTGATCGATGCAGGAAGGTAAAATAAATCGAAAAGCTGGAGTGTTAAAATGTCATTACAGAGTTATGGACAACAGTAAACAGTAATTGGTAGAGGGAGACCAATACTTTGGCCTTTTAGGTTACTTGTCATCAATTTCTTAGGCCTTTTCTTCTAAGAATTTATTTTTAAAAAACATCTATACAAAAAAGTTGCCAAACTAGAAAATGTAATTGTCAGGCATCGGGCAGCTGTAGCTCTAATCAACGAAGACATGCTAGAAGAGGTCAGTGCTTTGCTGCTATATCGTGTAAATGTTTTTATTGAGGTTGGAGAAGATTTATTTGAGCGTCTTTTATAAATAATTATTTCTTAAATAACTTTCCTAACTTAAATAATAATTTTTTATTTTGTTTAAATTTAATTTAATTTAACGTTAAAAGTTATTGCTACTTTGTTAATAATTCAATACTGAAGGCCACACAAAAGTTTTATCACTCTTGCTTTTTTATTCAATTTAGCTTACTGAATCGATTATCAGAAGGACGAACGTTGCTTTTGAAACACTCTGTATATTTGTTTGTTCGTATGCAACCAGAGCATTTTCCGCCAATTGCTCCAACAGAATATTGCAATAATTTCCTCTAATAAGATTGATTTCAATGCAATATTTAACTATAAAAATGAATCCGTTGGAGGAGGCAGTGTGCATCATTAAAATCAACACGAATATATGTTGCCATAAGCGTATCACAAACAAAGCAAATTAGAAGAGCAAATTTCAAACAAATGTGCAACTAGACAAACGTCAATCAATGTGTAGCACACCGATTTGCAAAATTAACTGTACCGAACAGTTTTGTGTTTCTGCGCTGATGAGTCACGCTGCCTTCTCTAACTGATAGATTTTTACTACCGATTTATTACTCCGTATTTAATGAGGTAAAATGTTTATTTTACATTATTGCAATTGTTATTGTTTACTATTTCGAATCTGAGCGAAATATATAAATTACATATAATTTTCCCTCCCTGTGTGTATTCCCATTCTCCAAATGTATAAGAGCGTAGTGAGTGCAACCATTTCAACAGTTCCAATTGATTTTGAGTATAAAATCGAACCTGCCGATCCAAAAGGCACCATTTTTATGAATTTCAGTTGGACCATTTTTATGACTTGAATATCCCATCCTAAACAAGCAATAGCCCAACAAAGTCAAATCAGCGAACTTAAGGTAGCTGTGAAGAGTAAACCACTACATTCTGTGCTTCGTTGGCATTGGCGGGTTTTGCACAACCACTGAAACCTCCACTCCAGAGACAGTCGCATCATTCTCCCGATTCTACGTATTGCAATGCGCGATCCTATAAGGCTATTCTTCCTTCTCGTTGATGGATGCAGCTATTCTCTGCAACTTTGCTAGACCTTATGTAGTGGACATTTTGGTATTATTCTTCCTGTACTACATATTGATGCGGGGCTCTATGAAGCTACTCTCTCGTGCATAGTACTGTATGGTGAACATTGCTACTCCTCCGATGTAGGGTGTTGTTGTTGTGGTGGGCAGGATCTGCCTCGCTGGTAGTGTACACGAGGTTAGACCGCAGTTGCCAACCACTGTACGCTTTATCAACATTCATCCGTAATCTTTCACTCCATTATTATAGGTATGAATGTGTCTCTTACTAAAAGTATTTTCTTTTTAATTTCTTTTAATTTTAATAAATGAAGTTCTTTATTTCTTTCAAGAATCTGAGTTTTATTTTTTCACTAATCGACTCAGGGTTATTTTCATCTCTCTTTATAGTTACCTTGGCACCCCGACTTCACCTCCAAGAAGGGTGTCATTGGGGAAACAAACGCACCAATAACTAAATTTCCAAAATCAGAAACGTTTTCTAACTCAACGGATTTTGTATCTCTTACGATTTATCGTATACCATATGACCATTTCAGTTAGCTAAGATGAATTAACCTTTTACTCTATTGAGGGTGTCTGAAATCAACCATGTTTGCATACATACAGGGTTAGACAAAGGTCTGGAAACAGTCTTATTGTAGCAATACCGATAGAATTAGCGGAATAATAACCTTTCGGGGGTCTTATCTCATTCTGACAAGAAAAAAATTAAATCAATTATTCAGTTTAGCGTAATTGATATCAACTTTTAATTTTTAAATGGCATCCCAGTATTTTGATGACATTTTCTAAATCTGCGAAAAATTCTAGATACGACGGTGAAGAAAAAAATTAAATAAAATAATACGCTTTGCTATAATAAATTAATAAAGTTTGCAGTTTTAGTCTATTTCAGTGTATTTAATCCTGTTAATAGGTGGAGCCATTATGATACTAGGCTGACGACCGTTGCTAATGACCCGTATTGCCTTATCCTTTAAGGGTTGTATTTCAATTCCCCACCTATAGGATGCAGCTAGATGATGTAGGCCGAGCACTGAAATACACTAAAACTGTAAACTTTATTAATACTACAATAAGACTGATCCAGACTTTTGGCTAACCCTGTATGTTGTTTGGTGTTTACCGTATACACTGTGTTCTTAAAGTCCTGCGTAAATTCATTATTTCAATAAGCAATTGTACGATTGGTACCAAATTTGGTAACAAAGTATTACTCAATACGAGTCATCTAACTTTTGAAAATATCTAGGAGACCAGTTCTAACAGTGTATAGTATGGATCAAAATATTTCTTCCATCTTGAAAACAAATGAACTTATTTTGTCCCTAATGCACCCGTATTTAAACAGAACAGAAGATGTAAGTACGTATGTTTATTATTCGCACCATGATTCTCACTACGCTATAATAATAATTCTTAAAGACAATTTGGAGCACAACTTAGGCAACCCATTATGCCTAGCATAAACGTTGACTTCATTAACGATAAATTATACTTAATAAAACCTGCATTTAAGGATATTACATTATAATTATCACACAAGTAGATAACATTTCAAGTTTATCCGTTTACATTTTGTAGGGCTAACATTACTAGTGCCTTTTTTACTGAATTTCTTTAATAAAATTGAAAATTCATTCTAAAAATTAAATATACTGCTTTCTGTTGGTTTTTCTATTATTTTTACTGGTTTCTTTTAACTTCTAAAGTTATTACCTTTATTAACATTCTTTTTTTTTAAATACACTATTCACACAATTTAAACTTATCCATAATTCTTACGTACACTTTAGAGACGGTTTTTCTTAATCATTTCGAAGCGGTAAGGCAACTTAAAGCTTGTTTATTTCCGTTTTTTATACTTACTGAGAAATTATAATCTCTGGAAACTATCAAGGACAAAACTAGAATATTCTGATTTCTTATAGTTGTTAATCTTGTTATAGTTTTGGTTCAAATAGTAGTTAAAAATCGTCTGATTTATTCTATACAGATAAAAACCTTGTTTTCGTATTAATAATGTATAATTATAAATGTTTGCATTTTGAGAATAATTTTTGGGAATATCTAAATTTTTTCAAAATTTGAAATCAAATTTGTTTCTAGTAATTAATACTTTTGTAATATTTTATCTCTCAAAATCTAATGAGAAACTTTATTGAGCCCAAAATATTATGAAGATATAATACTTAAACCTTTCTTTTACTATTTCACTTTAACGAAAACGTCTCTTTTCTGCAACTGTTATTAAGTAAACGATCTCGAATGATTTAACTGATCTCAAAATGACCAAAGCGTTTTTGAAATGGTTTGATGCACTTTTAAAGCACCCCGGAAAACCTTTAAGAGCATATTGAAGATCAAAACAGTAAGGTCTAGATGCATTTTGCATGCAAACTAAATAAGGTAATGGTTTGATAGATCTTTTTGACATTCTTAACAAGAACGTTCTTTTTTCGATATAATTTCCAGTTTCTGAAACACAGGAAAAATTGAATTTTTGCTACTGCAGAAAGGCTACTGTATAGTATTGTAACATTGCGTAATGAAAATAAAGAAAACTAAAGAAATAAAGCGCTCAGATTGTTAAGATGGCACTGACTGCTCATTATTTCCCTTTTCAACAAAATATTGTAAATCGATTTTTAAACTCTTTCATCAATGCACATTCACTAATTTCATAAAGGAAAGTACTGCAGAAATCTTGCATTTACCATTCAAAAAGGTAGGTGAACTTAACTTTTTACAAAAACTTTCATCACTTATGATATAATAGGGCCATATGGCACGTTCTAGACGCGCTTCCAATCTGACATCATTCTGTAAATTAAGAAGCAAAGATAGACCTTTAAATTAATTAATTAGATTCCTATCAAACAAAACAATTAACTGTGGAAAAAACTAAAATAAAAATAATAAAACATTGCCTTTGTAATTATTATTTCACCGCATCTTGATTTCTCTTGTTTAGTTTCTTTAACCACTAATGGAACCACCTTATTTTATTTTGCCCGACGATGTATTGTTAGTAATATCATAATTAGGAATAGAAACTTAAATTTCCAGTATAGAAAATGAAACCATTATTATAAGCTATTATGATGCACGTGAAGTTATCACCATTACAATATTAACCTTGTAACTGCAATATTAAAATGGAATATATGATGCCTATAATATTACACAAATCAGGTATACAGACAATGAATACGTGAAACGTATGTACGAGTATACCGTAGTACATCATGAGAAACTGAAAATTTATTTCAGTCCTTGTTTCGTTTTATTTCAAACCATTCATTCGTCATAATTAATCTTAGAACTCGCTTAGTGTTTGTTAGCCATTGGGCATTTGAAATCTGTGTCAGTACAAATCAAGTTTAATCATTCGCCTTTTTTTTTTCATTCAAATAATTCGCATATTTCCTAACTCATCCTTACGCATGTTGGAAGCAAATTTACCATTGTTATTATTTAGAAAATCATCGTAGTTAGTAACTACGTTTCTCAATTACCAATCACCATTCCATACCATAATTGGAAATGAGAATGATAACGATCTATATCTATCTATTTTTACACATTAATCCTTTGGGCACCTTTTATCTTGATCAACGCAATTACACCTGCCAAAATAGTCGTGTCAGTTTGGAGCTTCTTCTTTTAAGCGGTGCCGACATTTTCTTGACACGGATCCGTTTTTGTATTATTTTTAGTTCATCATGTTAAGTTGTAAACATATTGCTCGAATATAGTGGCTGTAAAAGCAATTGACACATACACCTTGTACACCATTAATAAGACTCAGTTGCATTAATGTTTCTGTGACGTATTAAAGTTGATTTGTTTTTTACGTAACTAAAAAACTAAATAAGTATTTAATTAAATAATGCTTTCTTAATAAGAAGAAATGTGAAAAGTTATGTTTAACGTAATGTTAGCAGACCATGTACGTCTACATCCTCATAAATTGTTAAAGATGCCATTCCAAGACCAACATCATTATTATTTCATAATTCACGCTGAGTACCCGCTGAGCTAGTTTGATTAATAACGAAACTCACTATTATTATTGCTACCACTACCACCTGTGTTATGAAATTGTGACTTGCGTGTAAAGAGATACTACGCATTATTGAAGGTTTGTTCTCTATTCTTAAATAGAAAATGTCTATATCCTCTTGATATGTTTAGAATTTATTTATGATGTACTACAGATTGTATTATCATTCATATTAAATTGGGTAGGTAGTTCCTTAACACCGACCCAAAAACATATTATGTATGAATATGCCATCATCTAATAAAATTATTATAATAACTGTCAATTTATTATAAATGTCTTTGGGCAAAATTCATTTAGGCTGTTGCCATTTTTAGTAAGGACCATAGACTTAAATGAAATCAATATGAGGATATTCTATATTATTATTCAATAACATAAACAGCGGCAAATTGAAAGATAATGATTTATGCCCTCTCTATTTAGAATACAAAGCGAAATAATTTAGTAATGCTTGTAGTATGGTAATAGTGGTATTTGATAAAATTTTATCAGTTTTACAAAACATATGGAAAGTGCGTTTTTCAAATCTGTTGCATAAAGTACTAAACTAAAATGATCAAACACTGTAATTTTTATTACATTGACAAATTATCGCGAGGATGATTACAGTTAGTTAAGTAATAAATAGCGTACGGAGTGCTTCAGTGAATATCAGTTAGTGGAACTTAAACTATAGTACCATCTGTGTAAACTCTTGGGCGCAATTCTGAATATGTAGCACTCACTTTTCTGTATTGGTTTCTTTGTTGTACAGAATACTTTTGATTTTTAGTAATTTATCATTTTAATACATAGACATTAATTTGATTTAGCACATTTGACAGCAGAGATAGGTTTTGTTTTTTTGTTATGTTCTCAATTTGATTTGTGGAACTCATAAGTTGATGGTATCTGAAAGTATTTAGCTATTGCATCAATATCAGTATTTCTGAAATTCATGTCTGCAATAAAAACAAGAATTTTGGTATATATTTTGCAATTTTATGATGACATTTACCAAAATGTCCTTTTTTCTTTCTCTGCACTTGGCTACATGTTATTTTACATTTTACCCAATTACTCTATCACTCAGCTTATTTTGCACTTTTCTAGTTTTACGTCTATCTCCTTAAGGTTCCAGAAAAGAAATCGTAGTTCGGGCAATTCACGAGATGGCAGTACTAGTGCAATTAGGATATTTTTGAGAAGGTGTAGCAGAGAATCACATCTTTTACAGATAATAACAAGACTCCTCATGACCGCAATATTATCAAAACTTCTTTCTAAAACGCGCGTGTTTTTAAACATTCATAAGTCTAGAAAAACACATTAAAAGTACCTGCTGCAGATACACAAATAAACGAATCTATTATGTGAACTGCGTGACAAAGACATCCCACTGCGCTGCGCCGGGCCAAAATTCTTGTTTTCTAAATATGTATTGATCACTAAAATTCCATTATTGTATGATTCATACTAATGCAGAAAAAGGTAGAAAATGTGCAGCTTTAAAATGATCTTTAACAAAAGAACCATTTTCATTTTTTAGTATAGAAACTGGAAATAGTTAAAATTTTAAAAGCAGGCACTAAGTTCAAGTTCTCATCAGTGATCATGTAATCACAAAACGTTTATAAACAGTCACTCCAATCAAATTTCTTTAGTAGATGCATAAACGCGGCAAAGTCATGATTAATTATTATTTAAGAAATTAAAATAATCGCATCGTACTTAACCTAGATTAAAAAATAAAAGCGCTTAAGCAGACCTTTTTTCTGTTTTCAAGTTTTTTTTTCTTAAAAACAAAGTTTTATTATAAAGGAACTAATATATAAAACTTCAGTATTTATTACATAAATTATACAGGGTGTTAAAAATGTATCGAAATCGGAAAGTACCATATTCTCTACGGATAAACTTACAAGAAACTTAGACAAAAAAGAGTTTATTCCGAGCGCCACACAGTATAAGATTAAGATTGGCCTATCTAGAAGAACAAAATTACTGAAGACAATCTGATGAACAAAAGAAAAATTGGACTATAATGTTCTTCTTATGTTAAAAAATTATATATTTAGTCCCACCCGTATGCGATATGTTAGA
>VTPC01005514.1:0-40825 GCA_011009095.1 Ignelater luminosus | reverse complement strand
TAGAAAACGTCTGAGAAAGAAAGAGTTTGACCTGCAACCAGAGGTCTTTCAACTCCAGTCAGTGTGGAAAATCGTTTCATGATGATAAAGTATCTTACTAACACGTCTTCATTCTTTCGCACAACACCGAAAACTGTCACCAAGTTTCAAACTTAGCTCCTCTCTTATATCAAAAAATATGTATTCTGAGACTTGTTTCATCACGCGAGGTCAACTTGCATTTCTTGTATGAAACTTTTATAAGTCTTTTAAATTTAGAAAAAAAAGCGAATATTGTCTAGAAACAGTTGTTTCAATATCCCTCATTACTATCATTATGAATTATCATTCAAAATTCAAGTTATTGGAAAGCTAAGCTGAAAGTAAAATTCAATTTAGAAATAAAGAGAAGGCAAGAAGAGAGCAGTATCTAATTATGTCAACCCTGCGGCTTCAGCAGATGCAGTAGTTGGCAGAAGAACGTTACTGTTTAGAAATGTAAATCCAGATATGACACTATTACTTTCCTTAATGAGTACGACGAAATTATGTACTACGTAACAAAGTTTCTTATACGATAACCTGAATCTTTAAAGTTTTATTGGAACACTCTAATCTTATTTACGTGTTCAAAATTAGTTTAATAGCCAAAACCTACTGGAAGTCCAGAAAGACGACAGATTCAAGGTATACTATACAAAAGGTTCATAAATGTTTCTGGGTTCAGTGGGCTGTGAAATCATGTTTACGGCTGCATTTGCCGCCTTTTAAAAAACAGGATATGCATCATTGTTATGATGGTTGCCTAATCTTATGCTTTTTTAGAATTAATAAGTTAAAATTAGTGTAGGAATTCAATTAATCTAATAAAAAAAATGTTTGGTACAATAAGAGCAATTTCAGCACAAGATGAACTGAATTGCTAAATGCAGGACATGACATTTGCAACTGACAAATGACGGAAAACATATACATATTAGTTGTTGAAATAAATCAATAAAGCGGCAGATCAAAATTAGACTCCATAGCCAACTGGACCCGGAAACATTTATGAACACTACCATTGGCACTATAACAGTGGAAGCAAATGTCAATTGCTTTTGGGAAACGGAAGAACTACAGATTGAGTTTTACTGTGTATTAGATTTAATAGTAAAAACAAGTTATCGTTTCTTAATCTTTTTCTAGAAAAACTAAGTCAATGTTAGACTTCCGATTAAGAATTAAACAAAAGAAAAATGTTTATCTGCTCAAAAACAGTTCTACTTTTATTTAATTTATTAAGTAAATACCTTTAGTTCAAGAGGATTGCAAAGAGTGGATAAATTAGGCCAGTTTAACTTATTTTGCTGCGAGCAAGGAATTCTAAGAATACCAAAAATTTGGAAGAAATTAAATGGTCAAGCTTTATTCTGTTTTAGAGTTTCAATATTACACATTTCTGTAACATCGGTTGAATAGATTTTGGTTACTCCCTAGACACTAGTTTTGACTTGGCTATGGTCTCTCATTCTTGCACTTGTTGTGCGGGTAACGTTTATTGGATGTCCGCATATTTGTTTTGCATTACGTATGTTTTCTAGAAGTTCTAAATAAGAATGGTATGAAATGTGTGAACAATGTGAAATATTATCTCTTACTGATGAGACCATAACAAGGGCAAATAAGTGCTATAGGGGTACAATATTTACACTTCTCATATATTAAGTGTTGGCAGATCACTTTAATACTCTTTTTGAGGTTATTGTTTCCGTGTGGGAGATTATTGTAAAAGTGTACACGCTAGTGAACCATCCGTGTTATAAGATTTATGTATAACAATAAGAAAGCTAGGCTACTACCTAGATATCGAAAAGAAGAGGTGTTTCTGTTATTATGTAGACACAATTTTAAAATGGCAACCTTGCTGTTTCTAGGATTTTTCTAATCTCATGTGTTTTTGGCATTTTTAGTTTTCTAGGTTAGCATTGCGCTCAAGGGTTCTTGTTTTTCTGCATAATTTGTTTTAAGTTAATTTAGATTTCTGATCCCTGCAAAAGAATTTGTATTTTTATTTATTTACTTTTATATAAATTTATCATTCAAATCTTTCAATATCTAATCACAAACTGAATAATACAGACATCTATGTTACTAAAACAGGAAATGTTGGACAACATTGAGGGTACTTAATTAAAATTTCAACCTACATACATGTAATACCCTATAAAACAGCAGGATGTTTTTTATTGAAGGCAACGGTTTATTATTAGTAATATTTATGGTCATTGTTATACCTCTTTTTAAAGTAGTACACCAGCGCTATTTGATAAGAATAATACTACAATTAAGAAATAAACCAAGAAAGTAGACATTAATGTACTATTCTCTGAAGTAACGAATACAAGTTAACTAAGCAAAAAAATCTAGGTATTTAAATAGTGATTTTATTAAAAGTATCAAGGTGAAAGCAAAGAATTCAAATAACCTCTGAAATAACCATAAGGTCATATTCAAAAACTGGTTCGAAATGCCAAAATTGCAAATGAGATTTGTTACATACTTTTAGGTCTAAAATGTAACGCAATTAAACTGAAGATTTCATAATTTACAAGAATCCTTGGGTTTGGATTCTATAATCTATCAAATAATAAAGGTTAATTCGTTAAAACACCAAAAAGGAGTTTCTATTTGATTTAAAAACTGCAATCTTTGTATTTGTTACAAGTTATGAATTACAATAATAAATTTATAATAGATAAGAAGTAAAGAGTGGAAAAACATAAATAATATTTAAATAAATATTTAGTTAAGTTGACATATCAGTTGATCTCCGCTAATAGGTCTACTACTACCAATATCAAGTGTTTTTAGTTAGAAATGAACTGACAAGGTAGGAGTTTTAATTTGGAATTTTTCTTTGGGCAATTTAAATGTGTTAACTGAAACTATTAATTAGTTTTTGTATATAAAAAACAAGGGTTTAGATTAGATAAATTACTAGTTAATTTTATCACAGCTAGTTAGCTAGAAATTAAAGTTTTTTACATTCCAATTAATTATTTTGCTGCTGATTTAGGAATTATCTAGTTCTTTATAAAAAATTTAATGTCAAAGCGTAGTAATTATGTTGCTCACAACCATTCCGTTCTTTTTGCGTATTTTCTGCATAGGTATAGAAGGTAAGTTATTTCTTATTGACAATGAAAAAATTGATACATTGTGTGATTCTGGAATAGGTAAACAAACACTTTGTGCATAACACATTCCACAAAAATAATGATTTGAATAATAACTCAGTATTATTAACTTTTCCTCTATTATGAACTTTCTAATCTGGGGAAGACCTGATTTTTCTATATAACCCATTATGTAGAAACGGCCACCCTGTGTACATTATCAAAATCTATTAAATTGTGGTCAAACCTAATTTTACGTTCACGAGAAAAAAAACTAATTTGACAATGATTTTGAAAACTCAAGATTGCTTTGTAATGTTACGAGTCTCATATTTAGAGAATTGTCCAAATTGTCTCTAACTCATTAAGTTCTTTAAAACAAGACAAGTAAAGAAGAAGAATTGAGCATTCCCTTTTTTTGGAATTATTTTAAAATCAAACATCAGAATACCCAACTTTTTCGCGATTTAACTGACTTTATTTCTTTGAACAGATTGAATTTGAATTTCTAACTCTACTGTATTCTTATGTGCTATTCAGTTGTTTCTCGACCATTCTATCTTTTGAACGAAAATAAATGTGACTTTACCACACAATTTTATTAATTTGACTACCGGTTTAATGATGTTATGTTTGTAAAAACAGTCACATCTATTTTCCTTCATCCATAGACATACAGAGGGTGCTGTGTAAAATCGAAAATGTCTAGAAGTTTTGTACATCCTTTAGAATTCTTGAGCTGACAGAGAGTAGCTACATCTCGTGGTTGTAAATGCGTATAGTGCCAAGTGTAACAGATAAGACGAACTAAGCGAATATTTCGTTTTTTTTTGGAACAGATATGGAAAAAATGATTAGGTTAAACAAAAATCAACTCTTCGTCGAAAATGCCAATAACTCTCCAACATTAAATAGAATACCTTGTATAGCTTAGTAAATTATTATTCTTCAATTGTTTTCAATTTAAACAAGATACATTGTACTGGTCTAAATCTTCTAATTTCGTTTAATAGTAATTATGAAAACTGTCTTCACGCCCAAGAAACTTTCTCACTTTTGCTGCGACAACGATATCATATCGCCTTAAAAACGCTAAGTATACATATAAGTAGCACGTAAAGTCCGAGTTAGAATTTTTTTTCACACTTAAGAATCTCCCCATGAAAATAGAAAGAATAAATGAACATCCAAATCGGCAAGAGCATTTTGCGATTGCTAGACTGTAATGAAGGTACATCAAGGAGCACAAAACCGGATTTTGCCGGCAAAACGTTAAATTTCAATTCAGATTTAATGCGTCCAGTTTTTCCACGAACTCTATTAAAGATGAGTAAAAAAATATTTTGGGATATCTGAATTTCGTAGTTTGAAAGTAGAAAGCTATTATACAGAATATTCACTCATTTATTAAAATTATGTAGTTTATTAAGAAAAGGACTACTGGACCAACAAGTTACTATAAGCTAAGACAAGAAAAAGGTTTCTTTGACATTTTCAAAATACTGCGTATGTGGCAAAAAGCAAGTCAAAAAAAACTGCGACTTATTTATTGGATATAATTGTACAAAAAATGCTTTTGTCAAATTGTCAACTTCTTTGGCGAATTCTTATATCTTGGGAATAGCAGGTTTGGTCGAGACAGTATATCATACTTCTTTAGAAACACGGAGATGATTACCAAAACAGTTGTATTAAGTACAAAGAATAGTCTTTCGTTTTTTGTCAAGATTCTGTATGTATCTAACAAATGAGAAATCGAAGTCAGAAAAACTTTCTTGTTAAAAAATGGAAAAGCAAGAGCTACAGAGCAAGAGAAGCTTTATGCAAAGGATTTATCTATCTACGTACATTAATTTCTGTTTACTTTCTCGTATACTTACCTGTCTGCAGTAGTTTGATTAACGCGACCTTAGTAGTAATAAATGGTCGATAAATTACAGAAGGTACAGAATCTACAATGTCCGAAGAGCAAATACATCAGTCTCGCTCCAATTTTGCCTTCAGGACGCGAACCTGGTCAGCCGTTCTTTGCACTGATTTGCCAAATGAACGAGAACTTGCAGTCAAAACCAATTCTATGACGACTCATACGTCGAGCATACACTAATACAGAACTAGTAGTCATTGTCTGTTAAAATCTGTTTAATAGGTATCGATTCTGAATTCTTCGGTTTAATAATTTCAACTATAGTGTCCAATGTTTCGGCATTGTGTTGTTTCTGTATTGAGTCAGAGCATTATTGGCATAGTAACCATTTTAAACAGTCAGTTTATAAACCTTTTTTATGTGCCCAATCATGCAACAGGGAGTTACTGTTCGGCTTCGCGACACAGTTAATATCATTCGGTCAGAATAATACTGCTGAAGGTGAATGACTTACATGTGTTCATAGCCGTGCTTATAGAGCATTACTACTTTGGAACTAAGTAAATTCCAATTTACAAAAGTATTGAATGTGTTTGCTTACTTGCTTAATCCTAAAGCCCTTGTACCTTTCGATGTAAGGCTGTGCGAAGTTGAATTTATGTTGTCTTCTTGCAAATCTTCCTCCATTCCTTTCTGTCTTCTGCCATTCTTCTCATTTTATTTCCCTTCTCTCTTAAAACCATGGTTTTCTTGGTCTTCCTCTTTTTGCTTTTCCTAAAGGTCTTGCTTCATACACCTTTCTAGTAAGTCTGTTTCCACTCATCCATCTGAATTATCCTTGTTGAATCGTCTGGGTTGCCTCGGATATCTTTAGCTGTTCTCTATATACTTAGTTTCTTATTCTATCTTTCTTTGTTTTATTTTCAATCTTTCGTAGAAATCTCATTTCTGTAGCATTTATTTTATGTTTTTGTCTTTTGCTAGTAGTCTATGCCTCGCAATCGAAAGTCACGACGGGCTTCTTTACTATCTTTTTTACTACTTCTACCTTTGCTGTTTTTGAAACTTCTTTTTTCCCAAAGAACTGTGTTTTAAGAGCGTTAATATTATAATCTTGCTTTTTCTCTGATAGTAATAAATAAAGTCAATCAGACAATTTTGATTTTTACATTTTCTAACTATTCTTCAGTGAGTTATGAAAAGTGGACTTCAAAATTACCATACCATAGCAAATATACCTTCTCACTTTTCACTTATCCAGATAATTACGCTTACATTGGATAAGTCACAAATGTACTTAAGATACATGTTACAACAGATCAACAAAGGCAACTTCAGTAAGTGTCATAGGCAAAACAGGTTTGATTTTTTGCTTATAGCGAACTACCTACATGATAAACAATCGCAACAATATCAACAAGAAGCGCCTTTAACTTTTGAATTACATTGCACATATTTGAAGTCTCACGACGTTTCTAAATGAAAATGCTTTTAGCTCTTATTTGTTTTGCTAAACTGCAGATGGCCTAAGAACCGGATGAGTGAAAAAATACTGAACTGGACCACAGCTGTTATTAACCATTTGGTAAATGCAAGAAATATTAAGACGTATAAAATTAATTCCACAATTTATTTTATTAATTTTTCCAAATATTTTCTAATTGCTACGTAGCATTGCGGCAACTGTCTTATATTGTAATATAATAGTTGTCATTAATATGTGTACCGAGAATTTGCATAAAGTACCGGGGCGTACCACAACCTACAAAAGCTAATTCGTGTGAGTGATTATTGTTTCAATCTCCTTTCAAGAAGAAGAAATTTTTTTATGAGTAAAAGTTAATCTTTTATTTCGGTGAAAAGCAAAACAAACTTTTCCGCATTCTTGTTTTCGGTACATTTATGCAATACATGTATTACATTTAATTTACACTTTTCGTCTTGGATTGTATAATGAAAATGACTTACAATATTAATGTCTTATTATCATATACGCTCCTATTAACGTCACTTCTAGTAACTACCACCTATTGTTTCACTTTTCATCAGAAGTATCTAAACAAAGTAAACAAATAAAAAGTTTTAATTTCCAAACAATTAGCCATGCTTCTGTGAGGTAATTACGTCTACTCCTATCTATTTAAACGATTTTAAACAGATGAGAACAGGAATAACAATGAGAATATATTTTTAATCAATTAACAATTGCATTGTAAGGCTACTGTGAATAAGACAAATTGGAGAAAGTGAATGAATTGTTTATTTGGAAAACATAACTATATATCACGTTTAATTAAAATTCTCCCTTGGAAATTTTAAATATCACATATTTACATTTGATAAATTTTAATGTTAGTTAAAACTTATACAAAGACAAATTACATACAACAAGTATTTAATTTTTGTTGCCTCATATCCTATTTCCATTTATTTTTAAGTGCGTATTGTGTACCCGAAGAATATGACAGGACAACACAATTAATATTTAAATGTTTCCGACAACCTGTCCGTCATAATCTTTTATCTTAATTATTATTATCATTATTTACGAATCCTTGCCGAGTTTGATAGTAAACGATAGTGATCAGTTTTTTTTCTCTCTCTCGAGCTATAAGAGTACCTATAAGGAGAACACTAACCTACTCCACTTTAAAAATAGCAACACTCTTAGTTTTTTTCTTGCCTAATTCCAGCAGAGAGGACTAACAGGTGAACGTCCAAGGATGTAAAACGAATTTAGAAAGATTGTAAAAGTCAGTTAATTTGCACTACAAAGATATTTTAAAAAACAAAGGTACGTTAATGATAAAATGCTAAACATGTATAACATGTAATAAGAATAATGAATGCTATGTTTACCATCAAAGTCATTGGTGATTTCAATGCCGGACGAGAACACTATAATTAGCCGCACATACTTTTCCTGTGCAAGGTGCAACGTTAGTTGAACTTGATTTTAATTAAACCTATTAATAGAAGAACAAACAATTTTTATTAAAAAAATAACTACCAAAACTAAAATGTCAATCTGAAAAATCACGAACTATTAACACAAGACGAACTTTGAACAACGCGTGCTTTCACATCTAATAACATACTAAACACGCCGATGTGTTCTTCAGTTTACTCAACTCGAGAATTCTGCAGACTGCTAACTGCAGCTACTTACTGAATGAAGGCAATGCTGCTGGCGTTTCTGATAGTAAAAGAATGTCAGGTGGACGGTAAAAGGAATTTAACGCATATAGTACTGTTGCGTAAAAAAAGTACTTCCGAAATTTACAGAAAAAATGAAAAATTTCTAATTTGATGTTGTTGCATTAATAAATAGCTTTCATTACATACGTTTGCAAAGCGGAAATGTTTTTATGCATAAATTAAGTTCCTCATACATTATTACACATTACACGTAATGCTAGTTGCTTCGAAAGTGATAAAGTATTTCCATAATCACATCATGTTATGTCCTATATTTTGTAAGCATCTTTATTTTATTCTGTAGAATATATCATACCTACAGGAAATCTTACTATTTGGATATTTTTCTTAATGGCAGATTACTTCTCTCCAGGAATAATTTGTACAAAATCAAAATTCGGAAATGCTGAAGTATTTTGTTTTTAAATGTTTCAAATCGAAATTTGCATTAATAAAAGTTAGATTAAGAAAAACAGAAGGCTTTTTACTTTGATCTGATATAGTAGGTACCTTGTCTCATCTTAAAATTACCATACAATATTTTTAGATCCACGTGCGTGAAAGAGCAGGAGAAAATAAAGCACAAGATCTAGTGAAACAGAAAAGGTTTGCAACCAGGATTTTTAAGATTGATGCATCAAATAAATAATAATTCTTCAATACCTATAATAAGTATCTATGGTATTTATAGATTTTTCTGCTTTTTGCAAAGCTGATAGATAACATTAGTTTATAGTGACAAATGAGTACAATTAAATGACTTCTTCCATTTTATAAATTAATCCATTGTTTCTTGTTAGTTCAACTCTAACGTCTTGTCTTTGTATAATAAACACCTGCAAAATTAACCAACAAAGCCTTTTTGCAAGTGTGATAAAAGATGTTAAGTAACAAGCTGTTTATCTAAACATACAACACTCTTAACACTCTTAAATTAGATCTACTACCACACAAAGGTAATACTGAATAACTAACCAAATACAGTATGTTCGGAAAAAAACACCTCAAGCTACTATGAAGTCATCATGTAACAACTAATGACGTTCCATTCGCATACTAGATTCTAAATACCTTAATTTATAGATCAAGCTCCATTTTTCTTTTGAGTGGTTGTCATTGGTAATTCTAAATGATTAATCTTAACTGTTTTATTGCATCAGTTCTTGGAATTGGTAGTTAGTTATTCAAAATTGTTAAATTGGGCATTCTATACCAATTCAACCAATACCCGAAATCCGACCATTTGCAATTCTTTTGAAATTTGACGTGTTGTTTAAGGTCTTCAAGTGATGCAAAAAGAGATTTTCAAAGTTTTTTGATGTCTAGTTTCGGAGTTACAGTCTCTTAAAGTTCCGAAGCATTACTAAAAAATTGCCCCCTCATCAACTTTAAATGCTTATCTTTGGTTTCAATAAAGATAGAAAGCTGTAGTTTGCGGTATTGGAAATGGCTCACGTATGATATGTTGCATCCAGCCAGTAAATGTTTGACCAAGTGTTCTTTGTGAATTTCTCGAAGAGGACAATTTTTAAATGTTTTTTAATGTTCCATAGACAGCTATAAACTTGTTAAGTTTCAGGATGGCATGTTAATGGCATGGCAATTAAAAGGAATTAATTAAGAGATTAATATAAGATGTAAAAATATACATATCGTGTTTCCTACTAACGATTCATTAAAAATATTGAAATTGATTTATAAGTTAAATGATTATTACACTGTAACATTTATGAATGATTTGCAGACCCGGTTGCACAAAAAAATCAAACATTTGATTTCGCATTTTGTTTATCTGATCGTTTAAAATTTGAAGATCATTATCTGATTGATTAATTGACAATGAATTTGATTATTTTTGTGCAACCGGCCTTTAATCTGTTAGTTTAAATTCAGTTTCTAATAAGTACTTTAACTCTAAAAGTTTCATTCGCACAACTAAAAGACGAACAAGTACTATCAATGCCATTTACTTTCAATTTCTACATAAATAAAACACTAATCAAACATTTTTCAGAATGGAGTAACAAGATACGTATTTCTACCTTTTTTCGGATAAGTATTCCAATTCGCCCTCTATGTCAAAAGTTTCTGCACTTTTTGATGGTTTCTGATAGTAACTGACAAAACAAATGTTGCAACTTCCAGGCAAATAAACAAACCACCAGATATACTCGTAAAACACAACCATATCTAAAAGTGAAATTAGGCTATTAATTAAACGAACGGATCGACTGATCATCGCTCCAAAGTATGACTGTATGATTCTTTTTAACTGTGATGCCGTAAAAATGCCATCATGAAACCTTTCCGATATATTCCAGTTTAAAGTATAACTTTAATGGCTTCTTGACTTGATATTTCCAAGCTAACTCGTGCAATACAGCAAATGAAAGCCCTTTCCAAAAGCTTTCAAATGATACCAAGTACAGTTTTCTATATAAAGGGTTTTCCAATAAGAGGTGTTATTTTGAATAGCCCGCTATTTCGGTAGATGTCACTTTTGAAGCTATCATTTTTTGACATTTGACAAGTAGAAACTACGCCATTAATAAATATGGAACGATACACGCTTCAACAACGCATTGAAATTATTAAAATTCACTATAAAAATGGTGAAAATTTGGCAGAGACGGTTCGTAAAACTCGAACATTTTTGGGTCACCGTGAAGCACCTTGTCGGACCGCAATACAGAAATTGGTGAAAAAATTCGAGCTCTTGGGACAAGTTAGTGATGTGAAGAATAAAACCCGTGCACGTCGCTCAAGAACAGCCGAGAATATTGCTGTTGTAGCCGAAAGTGTTAAAGAAAACCCAGGTTTGTCCATTCCTCGTCGTTCTTTGGAATTAGCCATTCCACAAACGTCATTACACCGTATTTTGCATAAAGATTTGGGTCTTAAGGCTTATAAAGTCCAGTTAACACAAGAACTCAAGCCGGCCGATCATCAACAACGTCGTGTCTTTGCTGATTGGGTCGTTGAAATGCATGAAAATGATCCAGAATTCCATCGAAAAATCATCTTGAGTGATGAGGCCCATTTCCACCTCGGTGGCTTCGTCAACAAGCAAAATTGTCGGATCTGGGGCTCAGAAAATCCAAGAGTTATTGTTGAAAAGTCTCTCTATCCTCAACGTGTGACTGTTTGGTGCGGTTTATGGTCCGGCGGAGTCATTGGACCTTACTTTTTCGAAAATGAGGCTGGAGCAACAGTTACGGTGACTGGATTGCGCTATCGAGAGATGATTAACGATTTTTTATGGCCGGAATTGGATGGTATTGATCTGGACAACGTTTACTTTCAACAAGACGGCGCTACGTGCCACACAAGCAACGAAACCATTGATCTTTTACGGAAAAAGTTTCCGGACCGTGTTATCTCTCGAAGAGGTGATCACAATTGGCCACCGAGATCTTGTGATTTAACACCTTGCGACTTCTTTCTTTGGGGCCACGTGAAAGAGAAGGTCTACGCCAACAGACCAGCGTCGATTCAAGAGCTCAAAGATGGAATTCGTGAGGCTATCGAGGACATAGGGCAGCCACTTTGCGATTTGGTTATGGAAAATTTCATGAAAAGGATATTGTCCTGTAAGCGTGGTCGTGGTGGTCATTTGCCTGATGTTATTTTCCACTATTAACGGCATACCTTCCTCTTTATAATGAAATAAACATCCGATCATTTATATTAAAAAATGGCACTTTTCTTTGAATATCAAAATAACACCTCTTATTGGAAAACCCTTTATATCTGAGCCCGAAATATGGTAGTTTCAATTTGGCAGAGCAAGCAGATTCTTAGCAATTCGAGAAACTTTGAAGGATTGTAACCAAATATTGAAATAGTTTTTAAAAATTTAAAATTTGTTTTGCATCACACTATGACCCTAATCAATAGGAAGAATTAAACAAAATTGCAGATGACTAGGTTCCAAATTTATTTTTTGTTGATTGAACTGATGTGGAATACTTTAAATCTATCTTTGCTTGAGAATCAATTAAAATGGATTAAAGGAATGAGGTATCATCATCATCATAGTTAGTTAAAATCAGCAACTAAAGAACTTTAAACTATAAGAATGTAAGAAATGACTTGAAATCGTTTAAGTATTTTTTAACTCTTGTGCATGACCCTTACACAGAATCAAATCATTTTGGTACATCTTTATTTAAATGTAGGATAGATGGCGAAGAATAAGGCGAAGACGGCAAGATTGAATTGATGTTTAGATCATGGTTGATCTGTTAAGACTAATTGATAAATAATTAAAGGGCAAACCATCCGTTACATCATTATGAAGAGCTGCTAAAAATCTATAGTTGTCGAAAACTGAAAAATTGTGTGCTTGCTGGTTTCCCACATCCACAGTAGTATAATTTTTGGTACGTATTCTAAGGTCAAAAATGAGAGAAAAAAACCATAAACAGAACTTTCAGAAAAACTTTGTACTACTGGAACAGAATTTGGTGTACTTCTTATTAGAACTCCTATAGATTGGTTTTTGGTCCATTAGTAATGTACTATCCAAAGAAGTGAAAACCCTACGGAAATGTCAAAAGCAAATAATTCTTTGTCGCTTACAAAGTGACTCCCAGATCAGTGTTTGTTTTTATCTAGGTGGTCAATGTCAAATAAATTTAGAACATAATTTAGTACTAAATTTTTCACTAAATTTTGAATAATGTCATACAGCAAACTTTATAACTAAATTTAGAAAAAAAATTTTTTAGAACATTTTCTATTTCTGAAGCTAAATCGACGCGCTAAATGTGCGCAGTCCTGTACGAGGATAATTTGAAAAGTTCTCAGAATGATACATACACTGCGTATAGATACGGAGAGTTTTATTAAAATTTTTTTTTGACAATTAATAAATTTTTTATTTCTTGACCATCCAGAGTCGGAGTGGTCTCTTTTTGCTCCTCTCAACATGGGCTTTCAAAAAAACTAGAAACCCCTCAAAGACTTGAGGGGCTAAGCCGAACTTAAGCCTCCATTACCATATACCGGGGACAAAACAGCAGTCGAGACAGTGAACAGAAGCTGGTTGTTCAGCTCCGAAGAAGTCGGTTTCCTCAGCTGGTAAGGTCATGGCGTCGGTATTCTGAGACTCGAGCGAAATACTTTTGATTGATTACTTGCTTTGCGCATGTCTGCTTTATACTAGAATTTATGGAAAATTTAAAACAATGTAAAACGTGCTACCAAATAAATATTTGGCTAAATTTAAGTTTAAAATTTAGTTGTAGATTTTGCTGTATTTAGGAAGCTACTTACTACTTACAAGAACGTAATTTACAATATTGGTTTTTCAAAGCTACCTTAGTTGGCATTGGTATTGTTAGAAATTTTTGTATAATGACAATTGATTCAAAAAGTAGTGATCGTAGCTATGCATAACTTAGTATAAATTAATAGGCAATTTGATCCCACATGCAGCCATATAGAAATGTACAGTATGTTTCATTTAAAAAAATTAAGATATTAACGTTTGAATTGATCAACTTTAAGCGGTTTCAACTGCTTTATGAAGATGTTAATCGACATTTTCATGATATATTCTGACAACCAGTTACCATGGTCACACATGTTCAAAAAACAAGTCTTCAAGTTCTGTAGCTTAAACAGTCTGTAAATCACAGCCCACTAATGCAAAATCCACAAACCGAATAATATCTGTTTTTTTCAAAAACAATTGCTAAACGATAGATAGATATCGATGAAAAGCAGGTTCCATGGGGAATGCAAATATGTGAAAACATCCATAACTTCATATTTAAAAATATGTGACATTGTGTCACGCGTACATGCAACACCCTATATATGGCGAAGTAAAATTGGTTGTTAAAGAATCAAGTGCCGATAACAATACATTTTCAATTTTTGTCCTAACTAACAGAGTTATGAAAAAACGCGTTTTAGGCGAGACATCCCGTATACTTAATATTAATGGATGAGTTTTACAAATAACACTACTCAATTCGATTCAATCATATTTTTGCTTGTTTTGGCTTTTTTGATAAGATTCTGGTATATAGTCCGATTGATTTAGATTTCGAACATACTTTGACGAATAGCAAAAAGTTGGGGAATTGTCTTTATTTTTTGCTTCCCTTCGTCCTACAGCTTTTCACCTAGACAGTTTAATTTAAAGATGTTATTTAGGAAGCCGAAAAGAAACTATATGCCAAAAATCAAAACTCTTTCACATATGTTTACTGTTCGTCAAAATATATTCCAAATCCAAACTGACTGAATATAGCAAAAGTATGATTTAGTCGAATCGAGCAGTAATACATAGACTGCGTCCATTAATATTGAACAGATATAATTTGTAACATTTTCCTTAATGTTTCTTTTTTCTTACTATTCCCAAATTTTTGGGTGAAAGCGTAGCGGTACGTCTAAAAGCAAAAGTGTACGTACCCAACAAAATTAGCTTTCATTAATCTAATTTCACTGAAATGCACTACTCGTCTGGGCAAATGGTAACGTAAATCTTCAGCACTGAAATATGCAATAACGAAGCAACGTACGGCAAAAATGTATATAACGTTTTTGTGTAAATTTAAATAAATCTCATTTTGTTCGACGTCTTCATCTCTCTAGACCTGATAGTTTCTGAGAAAAAACGCAAAACACATCTCCTTCTTTCGACTTTCCACTTATAAAACGCGACTTATAGGGTGCTACTTAAGAAACCACAAGAAACATATATCAAGACCCTAACCTCAACTGTCCTTTATTTTTCCTCAAGTGGCTGGATTATGTGTTCTATCAAATATTACAGTTTGGTTCAACTTTCCCCTTTCCTTCTTTACAGCCTCTGTTGACTCTTTTTAAAAACATAACGTACGACACGCCGTCATTGTACTGAATTTTGTCTCAAATTTTTGTAATAACCTTTTTAAATTTGTCTACATTTGTATTCTCTGGAGATCCAAACTTTGCTATGAATGCAATGCCCAAATAGGGAAATCTAAAGGGCTTAGATCGGGCAAAAAAGTAGCCATTCTTTAACACTAACCAAATCAGACAAATTATCGCGCTCTAAGTTCTAAACCTTTTTCGCCTTATATGCAGATGCTGAGTTTTGCTAATCGCAAGGTATTTTATCAGCAAACAACTGTTTTTATTTGAAAACAAATGGTAAGCTAACAAATTTAAATAACAATCTGGGTTGATTTTTACGTGCTTCTCAATAAATCGTAGAAAATGTTTTTCTCACTGCAAATGACTCTTTAGTCTATTGCAGCTGCAGCGTTCCAAGATTCCTTATTAGCTATTCTGGATGTAGGAACATCAGCTATACTTTCTGCATAAACGCGATGATTTTGTGCATTGTGCTTATGTTGTAATAACAAAAAATTTTCACCTGGAAAACTTATCTGGCATCTGCGTGCCACTGAACTAAAACCTAATATTTTACTCTTCTAATTCATAGCACAATTCAGACAGATCTTGTCGTGTATTTAGCAGGCAATGTACGTGTTCATTCACGTTGTGGTACCTCATTCAAAATGAATAGTCAACTAGTAATTATACATAATTGTATCGAACAAGTGTGCCAGTTATTCTTTTACACGCTGCATAAAGTTAATGATAAGAAGAAGATTACTTATTTACAAACCCAAAATCAATTTTGCCAATCCGCCAAAAAAAATCAGCTTAGTAAATTAGCATGGTAAGATCAGAAATTTGAAGGTTATTAAAGAAAGATTTTAAAAGAAGAAAAGGCAATATCACTGTCTGAAGACAATTCCAAAAAGGGTTTTAGTGAGAGTTTTTCCAATGCGTACAATTTTTGAAAAATAGATAATAAAGATTCTAGACAAACCTCAAAGAACCATTGTTTTACTGTATCAGCGATTCGGTTTCTGCCTCGAAGGATGTTAGAATTGAGTTTTGGATTGCAATGACATTGATAACATTTTGATTTTTATAGTTCTATCTTCTAACAGGATTACACATCTGTACACAACATATGATGGTTTGCGACATATTTGCTTTATCTTATCTTCATCAAGAATCGGTAACCTTCTTCATCGATTATAACCCTAATAATGTACTTCTTGTAAACCTTACATAGAAATTGAATCCCTGAAAAGCAGACCGAAAGAATATGAGAAGCTCAAGGACTACTATGCTTTATATGTAAATATTTTCTGAAATGGAAATTTTACGGGTAGAATAATAAATTTACTACTTGCTACGGATATTTTGCGTTGTCTTATGACAACAAAAATTAAAATTTGAGTTGCAAGAGTAATTCTAATTACACTAGAATATTATATTGTCCAGAAAATATTTTTCATGCGGTTGATACTCAAAAGTTAAATTCAATTCTGAATAAATATTTAGTAAAGCAATGACAAAAATCGACGATATTTATTACTACTCCACAAAAATTCATTATGCGTTAAAAAACTGCCATAACAAAAATGAAACAAGCAATTAAACTGTTGTAGTGCAAGAAATCATGCGCAAAATAAGATATAATAGTCTTGGCTTTTTCTTGATTGAGATAACCCATGGGGAAAAATAAATCCAGATAGTTGTAACGCATAGAAATATCTAGTAAGTTAATACCTACTCGTTACCACTTACTCTGGAGACTAATTTATTTGATGTATAATGTCGACAAAAAGAAGTATGATCACATCCAACATGGAGTAGCAAGAGCTAGACAAGCAATTTGAATTTTGATTTATCCCATTCTTATAAGGTAAAGCAGTATTGTATTAACGTTTCTTCATTGATTTAGATAGATAGGTAAACACAATTTAGTTCCTTGTTATTCTAAATCACCTTACTTAATTTTTATTTCTATAAACAAACCCAGTCAAATATTTTATATTGATAGAAGTTTCTAAATACAATTACCTAGTTTTTATCAGAACAATAAGAAAATCCATTTATTAATTTATTTCACTAAAATTAAATATACTGGTTAAGAAAGCAAACACAAACAATAATATACCGTAAACAAGAAATTTGTATCTTTAAGGAGTGTTGTGACAGTTGAATATGCCATTACAAATTAACGTATTCAATAAAATAAATTTTCATTCAAAAAATGCAATTTAAATTTTTTGCAGAAAAAGAAACGTGTCATCTGTTAAACCTGTTTTTAAGACACCACGCCTATATTAGGCAGTAGGTGAAAGACAACTACTCTTTCTGAAACCGGAATTTGTAGTTCCTCAATTATGTTATAGGTATGATGGGCAATCGGATCATCTGGTTAAGCTCGGGAAACATAGCGGTATCGCAACGCGATTTCATCTAACCTTAACGGAATTACAAGTAATATCGTTGGTTTTCAATTACATTGGCATCTTAAGAGAAAATTGCCTTTTTTTCTTTCTTAAATACTGTGGTAATTGCCAATAAGAACATTTTAGCATAAAAGCTCATAAACAGGTGTTGTATTAGAAGCGTTTAAAATCGATTTTGCCATACAAAGTAATGTTGCCGTTGAAATGCATTAAATTCATTAAGAGATATTTAACTGTTATTAAAATATGATATTACAGAAATACCAAATTAATTAGCTTTATTACAACAATTGATATTAAAATATTATTTAAATTTTGAAAGATGAATGATGAATGCGTCATTAGCGGTCAACAAAGTAATGTTTTTTAGAATTCTTTAAGTTTCTTCTTATTTTGTTCGGCCAATTTACTTAATTACTTTATTCTGTTATAAAAATTCTTTATACTGCACAAGTATTCTCTAATAACACTAAAAATACTTTCTTAAAAACAATAATATGCACGTGGCTTTTTTATATACGTATATTAATATACTGTAAAACGTAAAACATGTATGATTTTTTTCTAAATGCTTACATAAAAAAGCAAATGAAGATCAGCCGAATCGAGCCTATATTATAGCCTATTTTGTGTTTCGGAGATACAGGGCAATCTATCTTCTCTTCACCTTGTATTAGGATAGGGGGTGACTACATGGTGTCTAATGTGGCCAAGAGGACTCATATACACAAAAATCATTGAAATCGACCTAATAGTTTTCGAGATCTAAAAAATAACGGTGATCAAAAAAGGACATTTTGTTGCCTTCTAAAGTGCTTGCTTTCTATAACTATGATGCACAACATACAACCGTATAGAATATTAAATGAGCTTTAAATTGAGCTATTGCACGACTATATTTACCATTTGGAGTTCTTAGGGCGTGGGTGTCAAGGAAGGAGTGTTATGTCACATCAGTAAGATCTATGCCATATTATGTCCTTCTTAATATTCAAGTTAACGGTTTCATAATTATTTTCAATACCAACCTAAGGTAACACTATTTAGAATACTGAGACGCAGTGTATACTATAAGCATCAAAAAGAAATTAAATCGCATCTATATCCATACAAAATGACGATATCTTGTAAATGCGGCTTTCTTATTAAATAATAATATTTTATACTTTTGATTACTACTTAATACGAAGTCGTCGAAAATTATTTTCGAAACAGTTAAAGATGCAAAACAGGAATCCGCAATAACTATGCAAATTAGACATTGCGTAAGCGATGGTTTACGATGATTGCCGTCTTTTAAGTCCTTGTGGTCTCTGAATATCGTTACCGTAAATGAGAAATAAGTACATATAATAAGTATGTAGGTCAAAAGTTACCTTTTTAAAATTGTTCTTAAATCATCTCAATTACATTATTATTGTTTAAAATTCCAATAAACAAAGTTTTTTTCAATTTAATCAAGCGAAGCATTTATAAATCATAAGATAAAAAGCAGGAATCACGTTCGATCAGAAACAAACTTCATATAGAAGATTACATATTCTTTTTGCGCAAGAGTATCATTTAGAGAAGATGTCTCATAAATAACCTTTTCAGAGTCATACTCCTTTTCTGTGTTTTCATTAAGGAAATTCACCTGTCTAATACACCTAGCTGCACTCCTGCCAGAAAGGCTTAGTGTGTTTCCACAGTTGGTTCTAGCTATATTTAAGCAACCCTGTGCCTTCTAGTAGACGTCACAGAATCTTGTGCGAGTAGAGTTTGAAATCCCGAGGCTCAATTGTGTCAGATTCGAAAAATTTGAACTTTTGACAAGACTAGCATAAGGTATGTTCCATTATTTTAGTATCTTCCCTCCATAATCTACATTTCAGATCACCATTAACAGTTTTACATTGAGAGGGTGATCTCCCACAGGGAGATGGCCTGGGAGGACTCTTACTGTGGTCTGTGGTCATTGACGGTCTATCTATAAATAGCTTCCCGAGCGTGTTTCTAGAATAATCAGCACAGATCTGACTTTGTTTCTATTTGATCCATTTGTTGCCCGAGTATTTTAGTAGGTTGTTGCCTAGGTCAAATACTATCAAGATGCAGAAAATCATCTTTAGATAATCTTTTACTTTACTTTCCTGAGCTACTATGCCTGGGCACCCAAATCAGTTAAACTGCATTTTGGTCTGTCAGAATACACAGTGTACTGAGGCATTCAATTACAAATTTAGACGTCACTTTTGCTTACGGTCCTTAGAGTATACAGATGTCTCAAACAGTGCGAGTTGGTAATCTTGACACCAGTTATTCATGGACATGAGTTGTCAAACTTTTTAAACCATTGCATAGTGCTTCTTATACCAAAGTTAAGTATCAAAGTGTTAATTTTATAAATATTTTTCGTTCAGGTAAGACGGGAAGAGGAAAGTACACCGTCGAGGTCCTAAGACTCCAAGACGCGCACGGTGCAAACTTGAATATTCTGGTATGTTGTTGTCCATGTAGAAAATCCGTTTTGTATAATTCTTCTCCCGGTAGAAACCTAACATTCTTGGAGATACGTTTTTGAACATTTTAAATCATTGTACAGCGCATTAATTTTTACATTTCTGCTCTTTTGGAACATATCTCATCCAAATTTAACAATTCTTTCGTCTGTTATAGCAATTTAAGGAAGGAGCTGCGCGGTACACCGTCAGGGGCCTAAAACTCCTGGACCCACACGACTGTAAATCCTAATATCTTAGTATGTTGTTGCCTAGGCCAATAATTATTAGTATGCAGAAACATCAGCTTTATATAAATTTTCTCCGGGTTTTTGCAAAAATATTCTTAACTTTTCTGAGCTACTATGCCTGGTCACTCAAATCAGTTTAACATTAACCAATGCTATTTTATACTCGACTCCATTGCACTGAATGCTAATAATAATTGACGCCTGCATACATTTGAGGTTATGGGCACCACGCATTTTTCTTTTACATTTTTATCTTTAGAAAGCGGATTCTTTCTGAAACAGAACTTAATTAAATGCTCAAAATGAACCCCATTTGCTTCGATGAATGGTCAACTCCATTCCACGTAGGGACTACAAAACTAATTTCTCGTAGCCATTACTGCAAATGGTTTCCAGTTTGGTATAGTATGATAAGGAAAACGCTCTTGATAGCGATGAATTGCAACATGAGCATTGTCGCTACCATAATAAAATACTTATCTGCATATTCTTGAGTGATTAAATGAGAAATCTTTTAAAAGTGAAGATAACTGCTTGATTCATGTAAAGACAGCACACAAGTGATTCAGAGGTTCTCAATTTGTTGGTACGAAACGTCATCTTCTAATGCAAAAACTAAAATCTTCCAGTTCCTGTAATGCGTCCACCCCTCCAACGAGATCATTATGAGTACTCCTTATTTACTTTTAATTTTGATTACTCTATTAGTAAATTGTAAACCTAGTATACCGTCTGAATTACCTTTTACTGCTCACTAATCACATAACAACACTAAGAATACCTTGGATTAGGAGGAAGAACACAAGATGGTTTACCTACTCTTCTCTGAACCTTGTCTGAAAAGTATATAATTTACGTTTCAAATAAGGGTAAAGATCTTGACTATTTCAAATCATTTTTACACCTGGTATATTTTGTAAATTAATTAAAATAATACTTTGTCTAATTTATTCTCTGGAAAGGACTGAAAAGTAAGATTCTAGATTTTTATTTCAAAATGTTTTTAAAATATGATGGTCTTTTTGGTAGTTAAACCGTTACCACTGCAAGAGATCCGCCTAATATAACCAATAGAGCATGTATTAACAAAAGAGTAGTCAAATATTTTCGTAGGATTCTATACCGTGTGCGGTCCTAGTTTGCATTCATTAATGGTGGTAACAGGTAAACCCTTCCTACGAAATGAATTTTTAAAATTCGGTTTTTGGTTACTTCTAACTGTTACTTTTTTTTTATTCGATTTCATCGGGTTATTTTCCTCATGCTTTAAAAACCAAACAAAAATTTAAATAAAGAAAGTAAATGTAAATCTCAAGATATAAATCCCATTACGAGGGATAATTTTCAAAGATGTCAAACACACAATTATGAAGAAGTTTCAACTTTTATATATGATTTATAAAAAAGATTTGTCATTGATTTTATCGTTTTATGCAGTTGGGTAAAAAGGTTGAGCTTGACTAAAACTAGGCTTTTTTATTGATGAATGATTCTGTTTAGCTAAACCTACAAAAGTGCAACAACCTACATATTTAAGTCGGCTTGTTTCCATTTTTGTTAGATTGTTTTTGATCCACTTGAAGAATTTGTGGGCATAGGATATTACATACTACATAAGTAGCATATTAGAATTTTTTCTTGTTACACCCTAAAGTAAACAAGTAAGTTATGAAGATCTTTCAACATACCACTTCTTAAAAAATCAAATTTTCGAAATCCTCTTTTCTCATTGTTTCAATTATATAAAAGTAAACGTTTTTAAAACTTATTAATATGCAAAACAATAAAATTTTTAAATCGTTTACAAATTGTTTAGAGGAAGTAATTTAGGAATAATTGAGGAAGCTAAAAGAATCGTGACGACAATTTCATCATAATCATAATTATAATAAACGAAATGACGTAATGTTTGTTTTGCTCTAAATATTTCTACGTTTAGGTAAAATGAAATAACTGCAGAATCAACGGCGTGAAACTAGAAAAGGTCTGTAAAAAGTTAATATTTATGATGAGATTTTCAAGAATGAATTATCACAAAAAGTGTGTGTGTTTTGCTGTACTGTTATAGTTACTCAAAAAGATTAATAATGTACGGTACTGTTGCACATAACTTTTTAAATCCAAAAACCTCTTCAATTTAAAAGGAATTACCTCTTCAGCGTCTGTATGATGCTTGCTCAACTACACAGCTAACATTCAGCAAATTTAAGTTTAAGTTACTAAAATCGGTTTTGATTTCAATTGTCTTTATAGAAACGTACCATTGTGCTCAACAATTCATGCGTTTTTAAGAAAAAAAAAACAAGATTTTATATGATTTTGGTCTGGAGAATACAAAATGGTTTTCATTTAAGTAAAACAGTCTTGTCCGAATAAAAAACATTGTTAGTTCCTTCTAATGCTTTGAATTATTTGTTTGGTTCATATAACAAGCAAATTGTTTGCTTCTTAATATCGTTTTGTGCTATAGAATCTTCAGTGTTATCTAAATTAGCCAATTAGGCTCAGCCTTCTTCCAGCTTCATTCAGAATGTTTGACTAAACGTTTTAGTAAAAAAAAATTAAAATACTTAATAAAATTTGCCTTATCCAAAAATACATTACCAGTTACCACCAATACAGAGTTTCCAATTGCAATAAGACGGCGAAACGTCAAAGGTAAAAAACGTGAACAGCAGTGGCATTCTATAAAATGTAAACACTGGTACCAATACCTTATTTTAAGTTTCTTGAAGAATCAAAAACTATCTGAGAAAAATGAGCTTTAAGGAGCAGTCTTTCACATTACTGCAGTAACGAATCTACTAATTAGTCCAAAAATTGGATATATACGTCGCGTCGTGAAGAAAGAAAACAGTGAAGAAGAAGAAACAATGAATACACGCAATTAATCAAGCTATACATAAATCCATTTCAAACCTTCTGCTTTGCTTCCTAGGCCCTCAACAACAGCCGCTGTCTTACAACCATTTTCCTTGACACAAAACTTGACACTGTCATGTATTTCCATTATTATTTCTGATGTTATTCATCTTTCATTGCCATGTCCGCATTCTCAATATGTAAACTACACAGCGCTTTAGGTCGAGTCGATCACTGTCGCTGCTAGTTTCCGATATGTAAAATGGGCTCTAGCCTGTCTGTATGCCTAGTGTCGTTCGTGGTGGATCAAACGTAATCTCACTAACAGACATGTCATCCTAATCGCAGCCGAAATTTTAGATTCAATCGTCTCTAGGGCACACAGCTCAATCCTTTCCAATAGCGATCTATCTAGAGTTCTTTCTTGCCCATCATCTATTGGCCAGTAAGACTAAAGCCATGTCTATGTAGAGCCGCGCCTTCATTTTTTTAGTAATCCGTAGGAGCATCCGAAGCTGCCACGCTCGGATGTTGATCTACACATAAAAGTCTTTCATTCGTTCGGTAATTGATCATTGCTTCTCCTACGAAAGAGAGAGCCGTCTGCAGAGGAATACTTCATTTAGATAGTGAGCATTCCTCGGAGGAAGTTTTTCATGTGCATCTCCAAACACCTCTAAGTCCAACACTCCCCAACAAGTTTCCTGGCAAATTCCAACAATCTCCCTCTTGAGCTATAAGACACATACCCTCAACCACCCTCAGAAATTCCACTCTCCTCTGCATCCATGCATTTACCACTACGTTAGGAATGAATACTGCCTCTTGTTTTTTATTGTTTTATTTTCCAACGCAATAGATAGCCATCAACTTTGGTTTTTAGTACTTCCAGTAATTAATTATTTTGTGAGATATGCACTTGTGATGCGGTCACTTAGCTTTAAAGTAACTGATATTGAATACCAAGCCACCTGAAACCATTGGCTGCGTCGGTCGCATTTATCAAAGCGTGTTGCTTGTATTGTTTGCATCGCTGTTTTCAATCCAAACTATCCACATCCACCACAACCTAACCCAATTTTGTGCACTGTGCTTTTCTGCTTCACTATAAAACTCCATTCTATTGCATTGGCTGAAGAAGAGATAAATCTTGATTTTCGGTGACTAAAATAAACGTTAATTTGACTTGATAGAATAGGCTAGACAATTATGGTAATAATTTAATTTTGACATTTATCCGCTTGCACAAACAATTTTCTAAACGTGGACACCATTAGTTCTAATTAGTCTACGTTATCACAACCGCGAGTGTACTGTATCGTTTTAATTATTGGGTTACTCCGTTGACTGTAACATCTTTTTCACTAATTCTGTCTTACCAACCACAATAATGTCACCAAAGAATCAAATAAAGACCTGGAACGAGTTCCAAAATTCTGATAAAATTAAGTTGATAAAAAAAGAAAAACAATAAGACGAGTACGAATGAACCTAAGTATATAATAATTTATGTTGAACATACTAGAGCTCATCAAACTGGGCGTATTTAGAAACGCTTAACCGCTTAATTCAGCGGAAATTTTGTCAACGCATTCTAGGTTTCAGCAAAGAACAGTTCCCTAAATGACTCCAGTAATAGTAATATTGCGCGCGTAGTAACCTGTTTATTTGTATTGGAGGTTGAGCTAGATTTGAGATTAGAAAACTGCTAAACTGACAAACTCAACACCCTACAATCTAGACACTGAGTGAGACTTTCAGCAGCTTCTTTCATTCATTCAGAAAACCTACTTATTAAAATTTCAGCTGCTGAGCATCTTTAAACGTGCTCAATGAGGTTTTAAGCCTCGAAGACAGATTGTCGTTACCTGAATCAAAACAATGGTGTGACTAATCAACGAACGAAGAAAATGGTATTGGGGATGCCAACATCAATAATAATCAAAGGAGTAGGTTATGTGTAAAAAATAAAGTCAGTGATGGTCATTAGGTTTGCCAAGCGTTTTTACACATGGTGTTTCAACAAGAACTTGACTCTCTCAAAAACTCCTCACAGAATGAATTTTTAAAAAATTGGAAAAACAGATTAGTTTTGATTTTGAGGGAGGCCAGTTTTGATAAAAGAAATTTAAGCAGCACGGGGAATGACACATCTTTTAAAAGGTCTTTTCATCCTTTCACTATCTCAATAAAATCTCAAAATATTCTGATTCTTTCCGTTTCCGTTAGATTCATCATAAAACAACTCGACAAATAATTTGAAAATGCTGCAGTCGTCTCTTATTACTGAGTGTTCTAATGACATTTGAATGTAGAATCTTGCATACGTTACTTTTTTGTCACATCGTATTTCATAATATTATAAACGATTACGTGCGATCAATTTCAGGCTCGCGGTTGACTATTTTCAGAGTGACTTTTAATAATAATTCCATTTTGTTGTTAAATAATTACAATTACATAAATCTCAAAAATCCAAAAATCTATAATAAATCGGCTCATATTGATTATGTGAGAACCATTTTGAATTTATCTTTTGCTATAAATATCCATCATATAATACAAAAGCATTTTCTACATTTACTTTCTTTAAAATTTGGAAGTTAACAAACAACTCATTATTATTTATAGAAAAATTTGTTTAATTATTAAAAAAGCAAATAAAAACAATAAAAAGTAGAATCTTTTAATATTCAATCAAAATAAAGTGGGATAAAACCATTAAACTGTCATGCTATTTTCGTAAATGAGAAATTAGTAAAAAACAATCAATACACTTCATAATAAATAATTAAATAAAGTATAAATTAGAATTAGAGCTTTCTCTAAAGATTCATTATAAATACCTATACGCTTTCACTGGAAGATAAAGAATCTTTGTGGAACACTTGTCCATAAAAAATCAGACACTTCTATGCACAAATATCGGCTATTATATTACTTTTTTTTTATAACTACATCGAAAGTACTAACCTGAATTTTTCGACTGTAAAATAAATTAACAAAACCTTTAATCATCCAAATTGAGTTTATTAAGGAAAAAAAGCATACAAATTTGGTTTTAATTTGTAGTTCCTAAATGGAAGTAATGGAAATTTGTGAAAATAAATATTCTATTGAATTTTGCAAGGTATATATTCTGTTATTTATAAAACAAAGAAAAGAATAGGAAACTATTGCTTTGATGAATGTATTCATCTCGCAATTCTTTGTGTAGCATTAACTATGTTTCTTAAGAATACCAATCAGTCAACAATGCAATGCAATCGTGTGTACAGTAATTGTTGATTATGAAAAGGCCTTTGATGTTAACGAACTGTAAATAACATTAAATCTATTAACTAATAATAAGATTTCAATTTGCAAAGTGTTTAAAGCTGTCATTCATTTTTAATGTGTTTCCTATATATTATCGGTGAAATATTATAATGTAAGCAACTTGAGGTTGTTTCAAAATCTTCGACAAAAATTTCTAATGAAAATCTTTTGTTTGGGCCTACACAAGAGTTTTCCAAGGATTGGGCAGTTTAACGTAAATTATAGCAGCAGTCTTGTAGCTTAACTGATTAGTTTATTTTATGCATCCTCGTCCATACTAGGGAAACACCAAAAGAGAGAATTCTATAAAGTCATGACTTTTGTCATCGTGAAAATTAAAAGTCGAGTTGTTGTGACATTTAATTTAATGTCATGACTTCAGTGTCACGGAATCAAAATTTTTTGATTTTTCGTGACATTTTTGAAGTCAGCTACACCCACCTCACTTGACGCCATTTTGAACAGTAACAAAATGCCGTGACATTGAATTGTGTGAAAACATCCACAAAAAAGTGTCACACTGTCGTAACATCAAATGCCATGACTTTTAATGTCACGTGAAAACGAACCTTAAGCTCAATATAGTCTGAGCTTTGAAGCTGCGTCGGAGGCCGCAGGAAAATGCTTTTTTACAATATATGTATGTCGTGTTGATAAACAATCATATACAGATAACCCTTGATCTCGTAGTTATTGGTTAAGGTCATTTGAAAACGTTAACCAAAGAAAAATTGTTAGAAAGGTACGAATAAATGAAAATACAAAAATAAAAACGTTCACATCTTACTCACCTAGTATGATACTAAAATGAAGTTCTTTACATTTGTTCGCTTAAAGGTTTCCTAGTATTTTGCAAATTTCCAAGCCAAAATCTTCATCAAAAATGGTATCAAAATTAAAGAGGAAACAATCAAATCTTTATTGGTACGTGCACAAATTTAAATGAGATAGAAAGAAAATACTGAAAGCATAGAAAAGAAGAAGAAAATCTGAAAAAGCCCAGTTCGAAAACATAGCAGATAACATGTGGAAGAACTTTAGAGAAGTGAAGATCAGAAGACTTGGCAAATAATGATGTTCTTTCAAAATCTGCATTTTTAATTGTAGTGACCATACAACGAGAAGTTTGAAAAATCGAGATAAAGATAAAACCCCTGTTTGAAGAGCTCGGTCGGGTAGAATATATTAAAATGTGGTGTAGTGTACATCCATTGAAGATGACTAGATCTCATTTAAAATATCGTTAAAATTGTTCTAAACACCAGCTAATTAAATGTAATAGTACAAGTTTTTCCTGTGAATTTGTGCAAAGTAAACCAATCCATGTCTGTTGGTATATTACATATATATAGCACTGCAAGCAGGTAGAAGAAACCTTGAAATAAAAAGTAAGGAATCTAAAAATCATATTATGCAAGATCTAGATGCATATTAATTACAATTATAATGGATATTAGCATTTACCAAATACTTGATAGTATTAACTTTGGTAATAAACAAACTTGTGGGAATTTAACTTTTACTAGCAGATTTCGTATCCGATATATATAAATATTTACCATAAGTTTCTATTCACAGATGATTAATCCTGTTTTCTATATCTACTATAAGAATATGATTTTTTATTTTATTTATCCTACTTTCAGTTTTTAATTGATAATTGCTCCAATTTTATAAATTTCTATCATTTTATGTCAAATCCTTTAGAAGTCAACCATTATTTATGTTTAAATTGATTGGAAAGTGTGTGTTTTTATTTTAAGAAGTTTTTATTATCATTTTCTACAGGATTAGAAAATTAACCTTCGTAGTACAGCTCTAGCGAGACAAGGGGAATATAATGCAGACTAAAGAAGATGTAGAAAATAGATATAGCAAATATTATAATGCTATTTAAGCCTTTAGCAGGTTGTATAAAAAGTTGACCTAAATCAACTTACGCTAATAATAAATAATAATTATTAACAATTGAGTATTTTTATAAATAACAGCTTGAGTTCCAAGAATAATCAAAAATGAATTTTATTTAAACTACTATGCTCTACTAAGTTACGTACTGATTTAGGTCTTGTTTGTTTTTTAGACATCTAATATTTGCTTAAGATTTTTATCAATTTCGTGATGTTATCACTTATAAAACTATTCTTTCTGTTACAAAGAAAAACTTGGTAATACTTTTGTTAATGTAATACATTATTTCTGAATAAGCAATATCACTTGCTTTATTACTGAAATTAAATTTTCATTCGGTTAATTAAAAATGCGATTATCTCGATTTAGCTTTCTGACACTATTAGGGTATTAAAGAGCTTAACTAATTCCTTTAGAATGTCCCACTCGTAAACCTAATTTTTTGATATTACTGACGCTTTTGCAAAAATTGACAATACACCTTCAAGAAGGATCTACAATTGTTTAAAGAAACCCAATCATTATTGTGCTGAGCTAGCGCTTATTATAATCTTTAAAGTTTTGGTACTGATTCAGATTCTTGAAATCGACAGCCTTAATTTTTTGGTCCTGCTGAATTAGCTCTCGAACTTGATTTTGTTTTGATTTTTGGGTCAAGACTGTAAGATGAAATCAATTGAAACGGTTTATGTTTGCGCTGTGGAAGAAAGACCGGATTGTGTGGCTCGGAAACCTTTTTAGAAACTTAAATATCATGGTATGTCTAGGCAAAGCCGTAACAATTTCAAGTTTCATGTTCGCTTTCTCAAGATATGTCAATTTCAAAGCGATGGATATCAGTATAAAATTTCTGATTACACCTGCTTAGATACGTCAAGTTCAAAACATGTCGTTTTGGAAATGCGTTCTGAAGTGTAAAACTAAGTTGTTGTACTACATTACAATGTTTTGAATGTAATACCTACCTCTTGATTCAATATTTTCATTATTTATATGAGCCTAAGTAAAAGTTCTTTTCTTCAGAACAACTACCGTTCTCTTTTTGTCTGCACAAAAATAAGTACTAATAAATCTCAATGTAACGTTATACTAGAAAAGATCAATACACTAATTTGCAACTCAGACAATAAGTGTACAAGGTTGAGTTCAAAGCGACTTACAACAATGGAAAGAAAATTTCATGGGAATGTGTCTAAATCCATTTTAAACGCCAAAATAAATTAAATTCTGCAAAAAGATATTTTTACGTCCATGATTGACACTTGATCTTTTGGAAATTGAAAATTTTCTTAGAAATCAGATTTCCTATGCTTTGGGGTAGCACTGGTTATCAAAGATCAAAGCCATTTATTGAGAATTTAAAGTAGTAACTTTGCCTTTTACAATCCAGTCTGCGAATCGTTTCTTCACCATCCCCTTTGCTATAGCACCTTAAAACTTTTTATTTTTGGCCTTACGGGAATACCAAACTTCTTCTGAAATGACTGTAAGTTGCGAAGAAAGTAAAAGTAAAAATATCGAGTATGGATAATGACCATTAGTAGAGTTTATATTTTACTTCCATAATTGTATTTTATAACGACTTGACTAGATCTCTTTTCTCTTACCTCAACCGTAAAGTACTGGACTAACTACCTTAAAAGTAGTGCTATTCCCAAATTTAAATTTTAGAATCGATCAAGGTCACTAGCTAAAACAGAGGCGTGGTTACAGACTTTATGACACAAGGAGTCTTTTCTACCTAAATGAAGTAGTGTACAAGGCCGTATTTGGACGTACAGTTTTTTATTTTATTTTCAAGAGATAAACGAAATCTTTCGGCTATAATGTGCGACTTCCACATTAATGTTGCATCTAAGTGAAGACCAAGGTATTTTGCTTTCGTTTTGATTGGCATAGAGATGCTTCTTAAAGTGACCTGCGGGCATGAATTTTTTGGCTTGACTAGCCGCATACTGATAATTAAATTGACCGTCCAACATTATACTCAGGAGATTAAAAGTATATAAAGGCCATCTCCCTACGTTGGGAAATATCGTTCTAGAGTAAAGGTTGCAATATGACCACTTGGCAAAAGAAAGCCCGCAAGGGAATGACACGGTGGGTCCGTCGCCGATCTTGATGACATTTTTACTGGCGATTCTACATCTAAAATAAGTAGACACGTATTCTGCCGTTTGTCTAAAATGGCTAAAACTGGCTTTAACGAAGCTGACACTCCTAGCTGTCTTAACCGATTTCAATGAAATTTTTATGGGTGTTTTTACATCAAAAAATATTAGACCCGTGTATAGAGGTTTTTCAAGATACGCCCCAGGAAATCCAGAATAAAATTCAGAACAAAAGGCGGAACAGGCTGGCACAGTGAGTTTTATTTGTTTGTTTTACCGTGAGCAACCAATTACTCCAAACAGAGTTTTTGGAGTAATGGTAGACGACGACATCTCAATTAACAGGAATTAAATTGATTTTCTGACTTCTGAATGTTTTGCATTTGTACCAGCACATCTAAATATGTTTTGGAAGTGATTTTGGAAATTCTCAATGTTAATTTTATACTTCTCTTACCAGATAACTAGGTTTGCTCTTTGTCGTCGTTTATTGTCATTTTTATAAATGATTCCATCAACAATCAAAAAATTTGTAGGCATTCTCAAGGAACCTTAGACTACTGCCTAATTTGCTTAGGTCTACAGTATACGCTGCTCAAATGTAATATTAATTTGTTGCGTCTTCATAATTTTTATTTTGTCTTCTATTTGATTTACTAAAATTGCAAAAATTGTGAATTTCCTGAAATACTTGATTTTGTAAGACAATCTCTATAATATTACTTCTAAAGTTTCTTTCAATCAAAATGAAACCAAGTTTCCTCTAAAATATCAATAGTATCTGTTGCAGATTACACAATATTTTTGTATGGTGTGCAATAGCCACAGGCGTTCAAAGTATCAAAACCATAATTAATTTCTGAATTAACTTGCTTTGCAGTTAGTTTTTGAAAATTTAGACAAGGATAGTATAATTTGATCCTTAGAATCGAGTCTAAGTTCTATTTTTTCACGAATTTTAAGGTTTATGGTACCGCTGAGCATCTTATCATTTTATGGGAATTATTGCCTTCTAACTAAACAAATGATGCTTTTACCCAGAAGAGCATCTATACTGTTGTAATGATAACAGCTATCCAAAAACGCTAGCTTATCTTGTTAGAAACAGCTATATCTAAATATCTCATGAAGGGTATATTGTGTTTATTATACAGGGTGTTTCTAAATTCAAACATCAAACTTTTCAGATGTATTAGTGAAGAAAATCAACAAACCCTTGCTTTCCTATTGATGGTGATCAAAGACTAATCTTCGGGTTTTGCCCTCCACGTGCAGTGGACCACAGTTAAACTTCACCTTTCAACGAGTCACCTATCATACTATTCGGTTCCGCATCTGTACTAACTCAAATTCAAGCTTTGCCTTTCAACCGGCTAGCTGTAGTAACACACGAGCAAATTTTACCTGAGTAGTTCATTATCGAGCTTTATCTTTCAACAGGTCATTTATAGCGTCTCCCCTGCTCTTTAGCCCGCGGTCAGGAGTTATCTTCTGTGAAAAAACTAACTTTGTCCTCCCCCAAACCCCAGACATCAAATAATTCTTTTCTATTATAAATAATTATCATTGACTATTGTGACAATGTTAAGGTGATTTTGTCAAAGGAAAATCTATGTTTATATTCAAGTACTTAATTAGGTAATTTCCTGAATTCATTCCAATCTCAATTTATTGTTTATAATGTATAAGTTTCACCTTGATTGTGAATTCCTTTTCTTTGCGCTTCATCGTTTTTTAGTTTCTTGTATTTTAATAAGAGTGATGCCATGTGACCAGATTTTGACTCTAAGGTTAGCGTATGAGCTGGTACTATAGTTTACATAAGCTTGCATTGTATGATGAAAAATGGCATCGAGCATTAAAGTATCTTCTCATTCTTGTAGTCTCCAAGCTTGGAATTTGTGGCGAATAAAACCTAGACATCTATCTCCCTCGGTTTTCGATTAAGGTGAGCTATTCTCCGATTTTGGAGACATGAATCTCCCTGCTCTACAGTCTCTATTAAGAAATTCTTTTCTTGGTTGGATATGTGCAGATCAAATGTCGCAATAAAATGTGGAAATCCTTGGAGGCCATGAGGATCAGCTTATCTTGAACAAACTGCTCCAGTTACAGGTCAACTATTTAAAAGTAGCTTAGCTCTAGAAGAGAAGTAAGAACATTTATTTTCTTTGCTTGTTGTTGATAATTAAGTAAATCAATTGTTCCGGTGTTAGGAACTTATCTTATTTTATACTTTATGTTGCCGAGAGCTGTGGTGGTACTAGGGACTCTTTCCAGCGGGTTTTCCCGTCACATTATATAAGTAGTTTCTGTAAATATCAAGCCAATGGAATCGAGCTTTAGCCAGGGCCAAATTGATCGTTTCCTATAATACAGCTGAACTTGCGAGTGCATTAGGCCAGTTAATGTTGTTATAATGTTTGTTTTTTCAAGACATGACAAGTATGTTAATGTGTAATGTTAGTTGAAAGCGACTATAAGATTAAAGTTTATATAAACTCTAGACATATATGTTACAAATAGTTTAGTCACAGCAAAAATTTTGTTATTTATGTTGCCCTTTTTTCAGCACTTGCTGTGGTTAAGAACAAATGATAGCAACATGCCAAGAGTTTGTTTTTATCTTAAAAGACAGTTGACTATGTGGATTCAATAAATTAATAAACAAAGATTTATTTCATTTAAAATGACAATAAATAGTTAGAAATATACAACTTTACGTTAACCACATTTTGTTTACTGTTAATATAATAAGATATTGCCGTTGTTTCTGTTAATAAGAATTAAAATACTGGATTAACCACGACATATTACTAATGATGTGCTATAGTTGCAGGAAATAAATGTATAGTCATTATTACGGTTCATTTCCCTATCAAATTATCATTGTCATAAATCATTTTTGTCGATCCTTTTGATTAGCAACATAAAATACTTAATTAACATTTTTACGGTAAAAAAACTAATTTTGATGCACTTTCGTGGTGGTATATTAGACGTAATTAGCATAGTAATAAAGTGTAATAAAGATACTGATTTATGTATAAAGTCGGATTAACTGGACATCTACGAGAGGAAAGATGCTTGAATGCCTACAGAATGTACTCACAGTGTTATGCTAACAAGACGCAGTCCATCATAATCATAATATTTACAAAAGCAGCGTGTTTTGTTTTAAAAACACAGATCATAACCGTGATACCTATATATTTTTTTTGTTTTATTCATAAATGTGCTGAACGGTACTCGCTAAAACATTAACCGGAACCGAAACAACACGCGCTTGTTACCCCACTTCCGCTTCGACGCCTACATCATGCATTCTCCCGTGTCAAAATTTCAAAATTATGTGTCGTATTCGTATAATATTGTATAATATTGTATAATAGTGACTGTTTTTTCATTGCTCATTTTATTTAGAAAAAAAAAACGAAAAACCTTATCTAAAGCTGGTACAGAAAGTTTAATCTAAACTCTAAAGGATAGGTGAATGGCAGTAGTTAAATGAGAACTGTTGTTAATTTTTAAATCTACAAAACAGTTTTCAGCACTGCGATTTATCACTCAATTATTAATTCAGTTTGGTTTCCACTACAGTTAAATTCTCGATATAATTTGCAAACAAGAAATTGTACAAACGAGAACAGCAATGACATGATACATACATCAACTATACAGTTACATATGCTACTTATGTTAGGGTGAAAGGTTATTAATCTACGATGTTCAGTTCCAATTATCTACATCCTCTACTGATTTTTATATTCATGACTGATTAATTTTCCTTGTAATAGTAAGTTATTTTAAGTAGAAATCCTTGTATATGTAATTTGTTTTTTTGTATTTTCTGTTAAAAACGTGTTACGGCGTTATATTTTATTGTTAGAATGGTGAAGATTTTATATTTCTATGATTGCTTACATATATATATATAATAACCTTCTGGCCTCATAAGTATCAACTACATAAACCCTTAAGCAGACATTCAATTTAGATAATAACACTATAATGCATAACTGTGATTCTGCTAGAAGCCAATACTACCTCAAACTGATTTATTTAATTTTTCCGTAAATTAGGACGTCATTGTCCTTTTTTTTTGTAAATGATAGTCTGTCTCAATGCCCTTTACGCTTATATGAGTTTGAACCAAATGCTCCAGAGACGTGCAGAGGAAACATGGATTGGTACACATATAAGGTCGTTCAGGTCGAACTGCTGGCATTCGAAAGGTTTACTAAATTGCAATAAAATTTGTGAGACTTTTAAAATTCAACACCCTTACATATTATATTTATATAAATCTAAGCGAGTAACTAATACATAAGTTGATTGAAATAAATTAATATGACAAAGATGTAGGCTGTTGCAGCATAGCACATCTTCTTTATGTGAATGGTAGCATGTCAGCAAACCAATACTCTATGTATCAACGTGAGAATTGGATTTAATTTAAGTAATACGACATTAACAATAAAAATCATTAAGATCTCTACAAAGTTTACTGCAAACAATTGAAGGCTGCTGTCTATCAGTAGCGCTTGTTGTGCAGATGGATGAGGACGTTAGTTTGGTGAGTGCTTCTATCGTTTCCTGATTGATGATCATGGAACTGACCTGCTACCTCGACTGCAGTCGGAAGATCAGAAATGTATACTATCACTACCGATTACGAGTAATGCTCTGCTACGGGTGTGCTTTTTTAGCTGGCTACGAAAGCAATAACTATCTCATCTCATCGACACTACCGCTTCAGACGTTTTCCTGAGCTGAAATACGAGGCCGTCGTCTGTAAGCGTCACCACAACGATCAATAGATCTCGCACAGATCGTCTCTTGAACTTCTGAAAATATGGCATACTTTGTTCGAACCACTGCACTCCATAAATTTTACATAAACTGACTAGCAAGGAGGCCAGAATAGCCCACGCCATATTCAGTGCCAAAGATTAATAACCAACGTTATTCACCAACTGATCTTAACCAAGCTAATACTCGAAATCAATATATTCTACCTGATGGTGCATACTCCCGAAAAGGTCTCAAACGTTTTATAAAGAATGATTAATATCTGTTTCAGGTAGCTTGGTGGGTTCTCTAAAAAAAAACCAAGAAAAGAAAGAACTGATTTCTTGTGGTAGAATTTCTTTCATTTACCTTCTACCTTTAAAATCAGACTACTTAGTCTCATTGAGATTCGAAATTGCTACCTGAACCTCTCCGATAGAGAAATCTGGTTCTAGAACCTTTCATTGACCTTCTAAAATTTTTCTAATTTGATATTAAATAAAGGAAACTGTTTTTCCGGATTCAGGCAAACTTCTTGCCGTTTTGTCGTTTTTGTGTATTCATTTTTAATCACAAACTAATGTCTAAGTAAGAAGTAACCAGCTTTATCTTGTTTTCCACAGGAACGCAACTATTGAAACTAACTTAAACTATTTCAACCTTGTTTGGTTAAAAGGGTGCTCTGCAGCCCGAATGTCCGAAGAATCCTTTGGTCAGATTATTTCAACACTTTTAGTTCTGAAGTCAAGGAAGATCATACAGGAAAGTAAAAGTTGAAGCCGCTCAAGAGGAAGAACTTAACTCTGGTTAACCCTATCATTCTGAGGTGTACGCTTTCTTTCCGTATTCACCTAGATATCCACTTTTCAAACACGTCACGAGACGCAGAGTTAATAGAATCGCGGCTCCGAAGTACCGTCGAGTCACTGCCACTGTTTGCCGTTACGATATTCCACCTCCATAGTCCATGCATGTGGGACGTTGCAAACGCCGACAATAACATTCAGCGATGTACACTAGGCCCATATGAAGGCCGGCACACTACGCTACCATGACAACGTACTACCTATGACAGAAAGAAGATAGCACACAAGTCAATGTCACCAGAACGATTCTGTTCGTATTTACGTCCTCCACCAAGTCTTTTACCATTTTGGCCAAAATGACTCAAAAAAAAAGCTAAACGGCCTTCTTCTAGAATGGAGGGAAAAAACATCAATGGTCGTAGTCGTAGTCGTCTTGACAAGAGAAAGTATTCAATATTACTAAGTCGTATTATTTCTTGGTAACCGATGATCAAGAATGATTACAGGGTTTACAAGTCTACTATGTCCAAAACTTGTACTTCATGGTGACTAATACCTAGTATTTGAGGAGACGAAAACAATAACTGGTATTGCATTGGTACAAAGACTACTGTGAAATTACAGTTTCGAGATGTAATGGAGTCACAAACTTTACAAGTATTCTTGAACACGTAGTATTACCTCTTTACTTTCTATGGGTATCTTACCTTAGAGAAAATTGAAAAGTGGTGTAGTCGATTCAAATCACCAAATAAATAGAGGAAATTGGCCACTTAGAGCTTTAGACTTACACTACTGTTAAAGGTCATCTACCTACAGTACTCCGTATGTGTGTTAATTCTAATTATTTTGTTAACCTTTTGAATAGAGATCCCAAATACTTTTGTTGGGATTCGTTTCTAATCCGTAAAGTGTTTTGTTGAACTTTCTAACTAATTACTTTGATTTGATTTTTAAATGCATTTCTAGTTTACTAAACTGTTGAAAATTGGATGCATTATCCAACGCAACGGATATCTCAAAAGTATTGATATTTATATCTAAAATCTAGATATCGCTCAAATTTGCAGCGTCTTGTAATTGCACATGTAATAACAAAAGAGGTTTCTGCACTTTTAAACTCATTTTGTAACATAGCATTCGTCTGTCACTTTACCGCAGCATCCTCTACAATTCAAAGTTTTATCATTTACAAACTTAGATAATGAAGAAGGATGGCCTTGGTAATGTGGAAAGGTCTTCTACTTAATTTTAACAGAACTGGTAAAGAGAATTGTCCATTGTGAGTACTTAGATGAAAACGCTTTAGTCTGAATTAACCCACTCGTTGACTCATTCATATATCCCCCCAAAAGTTATCAAAATTTCTACCAGTCTGCATGCATGTCAAAAAACTTCATTCCACATGCTTCTAATTGTTGATAATAGGCAAAGTTTTTAAAAAAGATCAGACATTGATCATGAAAGAGATCTCTTCAACATGCTGTTCAAAGTAGCAGAAACAGGTAACATCCTATGGAGATTTTGGGAGAACATGAGGAGATAGGTTATAAATTTCTACATTTACAATTTTTCGCCAAAGGCCTTTCGGCCCCCGAACACTAATTATTGAAATTAAGCAATTGCAGCATTTATGCAATCAAAAGAATAATTAACTAGAATCCTACTACCCTACCTCATATTTTGTATTTTCATAGAACTTTTTCCATTTCCAATTCGTCTCTGTTCTTCATGCGCACTTCGAATTCTAGCTCTCATTACACTACTCTCCACATTTTCACTACCTTCAATAGGAGCACTGTTTCTTAACCGATTATGTCCATGGAATACTTGCCTGTAACCGCTTCTTGCATCTTTTCTGCACAATCTCCTAATTCTATTCACCCTCAGAGATAACATTATTCTAATCTTTATGTGTCGTATGATATATTTTTCAGTTTTTAGTCTACTTTTGGCTGGATCGAATTTCTTTCTATGGCACAATCTATAATTTTCAAGAGCTCCGCTATATCTGTCTTTTACAAAAACATTTTGCTTAAGCGAATGATTTGTATGGAAATCAAAGTAGTTATTTGAAAATTGTCTTTCATCTTGATTTAGATAAGTCTCACTTGAAACATATATTGGATTATTATAGAGACTAATACTGTCTTCAGAACATTCATAAATGGTATCCTCATGAAGATTTGTTTTTGAATTGAGTGTGTTATAAATTGCAATGTTTTCACCTAAAGTACTTTTGACTCCCTTAACAGTTGATTTCGTTTGACTATCTTTATCGTCTAATATATAATTGTTTACTTTTTGTTGTTGTTCTGAAGTATCTTCATCAATATGATTATATGTCCCAGTGTAAATTCGAGCATAATTAGTTTGTCTAAAAGTAACTTCACTTTCATTGTATAATTTATTAATGGTAAACTTAAAATTCTTCGGATTAGTATTCACCTTATTCTTTTGTTTAAATCCAAGTTCGTTCCACAATTCTTTAAAGAAATTTGTATTTGCATTTTTATTAATTAGTAACCTTTCTTTATAAACTTCTGGTAATTCTATATCACCTTGAGAAGTAGTTTTACAGTGTATTTCTGGAAAATTCTGTCTGTAATTTTCAAAGACACTAGAATATATTTGAGAAACATCCGGGTTTTCCTTTTGCACTCTAATAGTTTGTGTATTATTAATTTCTTCCTCTTCCACACTTAAGACTTCAATTTTATCCAAGTCATCACTAAAACTTTCATTTTCAAATTTCGGAACGGTTTTACCTAGATTTTCAAGGTCACTAATAACTGATAATAACTCATCGATATTTTCAATAGAAATCGAACTATTGTCATCCTCACAAACATCTTTATTTCGTTGTAATTTCTTAGACATTGTAGGAGTATCCGTTATTAAATTTTCAGAACTTACACCAAGGCTAAGAAGATGAGACCTGTTATGCATCCAACCTTTACTTATAGTCCACTGTTTTAACCATTCGGGTTTTTGAGGTTTTTTAACCTTTGCTATCTTCCCTTTCGGCTTTTTACCTTTCAACCTCTTTGTTACAATTGCACGTTGTTTTTTATTATATTTAATTGGTTTGATTTTATTGTCGTTTGGTGACCACGAACCTTTTTCTATTAATACGCACAAACACAAGCATTTAAATAATTTTATAAAAATGTTCATTTTTATCTATTAAAAGCACCAACATTGTGAAACCTACGGGGTTTAAAAATGTACTGATTTATAAAACAAATCTAAATGACAGCGGATATTCTTTGTATCAGTGATGTTTATTATTCGTGCAAAGCACTCATGTGTATACGTATGGGTCATGATTTATTATTCTAAACAAATTATGGGAATTTCTATTTTTAGCGAGAAACTTAAAAACAGTCTAAGTGCATTGTTATTAAAGATTATTATATATTTTGCCGTTATAAAACAGGTGTATTTAGTTAAACGAGTTTTATAGGATAAACACGATAAAGTATATAAACAACAATATCTGTTCAATGCGTTTTGCATTGTTAATTTAAGAACATAACTACTGACTTAAATTTTAACATTCCAGGTTTAACTGTGTACCAAGCGTGTAACATTGCTGTAATTAACGGAAATAGGCGTTTTATGGGTTTCTAGTTTTTCTTTGGTTTGACGCGAATATAATTGAAATATTTAATTACAGAAACTTTTTCATTATATAAATACACCGTAGTTTCGCAATCTTTTGTAATTCCTTTTAATTAATTTACTAATTAAATTTAGTATTTTGGAAGAAGGTTAATTTAAATGCATTAAATTGGAGAAAGTTACCTTTTGGTTAGTATATACATTATAATTACTCGAAGGAGTAATTTTATAAAAATTGTATGAATGATTTTCTTTTATTGTTAGTTAGGTAATATTTTAAAAGTTGTTTTTATTATTAATTACTCTATGAATGCGAATTTCATTATATACAATTTTAAAATGTTTCGTATGTAAATTATGTAGAAGTAAAAATTCAATTCTAATATACATAATATATAAATCATAGGTAGTTTCTATAACACAAACACATATAGTATAAACATAAATTAAATCACATAAGATTACTAGACGTGAAACAGCAAAATTCTTTGAACGGCTGATTAATTTCAGTCGGTAACTATTTATTGATGCTTTCTACTTAAAACGTAAATATTCTGGAATAAAAAAATTCTAATCCTTAATTTATGATAAACAAAAAATATCAAACCATATCAAAAATTTTGATTACAAGTATAGGGATTTATAGGTCTAGGCTGCGGTTCTGATTTTTATGCCTTCTTCGGTAGACAATAACAATCTCCTAAACAGACAAATAAACATGACGTATATTATAGGAAATATTATGGGAATTACGCAGTTTTCATTCTACTAGTATTTCTCATGCTTGAGTCTATAAAGAAGAGAGCAATTAGCATTTAATTATTCTATTATAAGACACGTAGTTTTCGTTTGAGAATACACACCGTGCGTCGAGAAGCCAAAAGTCATCATTCATAAGATCATAACGCTAGCTCTCGGCGGCGGCAAAGACGGCGGAAAACTGGATACCGGTTTGACATCGTGCGTCTTCCTCTTTACCATTATATTCTACGACTCAATTTAGAATTTTCCTATTTATAGCTAAAATGGTGTATGCATCATCCATAAAAACAACGACAGTCATAATTCAATTCGATCCTTTTGCGAGTACAGACACGAATTTAATGTAGTGGTCTCGTTCCTTTTCTTTCCGGTAGTTTTACCATCCTAGCTGGTCCTTGATTCCAATCAATACCCAACCTTTGTCAAACA
>VTPC01005511.1:105648-123857 GCA_011009095.1 Ignelater luminosus | reverse complement strand
CACTGTCTTTAGGAACTACCAAGTAATTTACCTTCCCGCACTTGATCTATAGGTATTTGTTAGTATTACAATTGAAGTTTTGGAATTTTCCAGTGGAATGAGTTTTTATCTTTAAAAGTCTTGCCGGTAGAGACTAGACAAAATCCAACTGTATACGTACGTAACTAGGAGACCTGCATTTGATTTTCCCACGCAAACGTTTTTGGTAAAAAGCAAAGGACAGTCAGTGATTCAAGGGCATTTGGAATAAATTCTCTAAAAAAATTAGTGTAGCTGAATTGACAATTTGGGATGAGTGCCTTTTTCCTTTAAACCTTCGGAAGGAAACGTGTCATCAAGTTGGGATTTTCTTTGTCGTAAATTCAATTTTTTTACTATTCTTGAGCTACAGTACAATATTCTGCAATCTACTTCAAAAATGTATCTTAAACGATTTTCTCTGATTACTTTCAATTTTAACTTTTTCAATCGTTAGATGGCAGTTGAAAACACAGCAGATATTATGTAATTTCTCTGAATATAATGGTCTAAAAGTTTCTTTATGAGATCTCAGTTAAAATCTTAAGCAAATTACAATAAAAAATCAATTCTTGCTCTTTGACTAATATTTTCTTCCTTGGTATGGTATAGTATGGGTATGGATGCAGAATTTACTGATTAACGTACGTTTCAAATTTCCCCAAAATGCGTTCAGTTCCATTAGCATCTCTGACAGTCCAATTTTTCCGTTACAATCAAAGATATCGTTCGTTTCAAGCTAGGCCATACCAACTATGGTTATCATACCGACTGGAATCCTAATTATAGTGACCTTGCAAGCTTTTGGTGAACATAAACATATGAACATTTTTGTCGGCTTGATCAGTTTTGCTCTTCTGTTGCGACTTCGAATTTGTTAGGTTTCAATCTGCAAATTCCCTCAAGTTTTGACTTGTTTCGAAAAGTGTCTTGACTTGACTCGCGAGTGTTTCCTTCATAGGCAAAGTAATTTTTATGTTATATAAGTGTAGTTGCGTTTGTTACAGTATTAAATAAACGGATTTTGTGATATTTAAATAATGAGTATGAAGCGTAGTGAGACTACTTGAGGAGCTTTTTTTCAAAACGCAACAAGTCCAAAATTTCAAAAATTTAGTTATAGATGGCATCATAATCTATAACAGCAGTATAACGTGGTTACACTTTAAATTTTTAGCAAACCAAAACATATACCATTTAATAACACGTCATAGTTGTGTTTTTCTTTCAAAACGTAACATGTCCGGAGCATTTGAAATTTTTTTTGAAAGATTGAGGTATCGCATCGCAGAATCTTATGGATAGCAAAAACTAGATAGAGTGGAAATTATCTTAAAGAAGACAGAGGAGGAGGCAGATGGAAAACTAAGATAATAGAACAGAAACAAAAAGTAATAGAATTATAGCAAAATTGAAAGCATCAAAAAACCATTACAATAGAGGCAAATCCCAAAGATTATATCTAAGTTCTACACTTAACAACAATAAACTGCTCAAAATGTATAACAAAAGTATAGAACAAAATCTTCAAGTAAATTATTTATTTTTACACAAAATTTTCACAAATAAATTTAATTTAGGCTTTGGGTCTGCTGCGAGTGATGTGAATACATAAAATGGGAGCAAAACAGTTTTTATTTAATGATGAAGAAAGAAGAACAAGAAGGTATTGCATCGTTTTGCTTTGATCTTCAGCAAGTGCAACAGCTACCAAAACTTCCAATTCAGGAATGCTTCTATTCATTGCAAATTGGATTTTACTCATTTTGCATTGTTGACGTAAAAAGTTCTTTGTCACATTTTTACACGTGGACTGAAAATCAATGTGGCCGTGGATCAAATGCTACTGGTTCTGCAATTCTGCATTTTTTAAACAATTGAGACTGGGAAGGTGTGAGCAAAATAAGATTTTTAGGGGTCAGAATAAAAATAGTCACATTGTGCATCTGCTTTTCTGGTGGCTCAGTAAGCATTCGTCACGTAACATTACAGAAATTGGCCATTCCTATCTTTAAGCAGATGGGTCTTCGGAAGAGTTGAAAAAGAGTTAAGACGACATATTCTGGACCTATTGGAAAACAATTAGCTGGTTGCGAAAATAAAACCACGGTGTCTTTTTGTGCTGTGGCTAGTAATTTGCCTGACGTGCCGAAAAATGTGGTCTATGAACTAAGTACCGATCAAAAATAACTTTATGAAATATGTCAAGCAGTATCAAGTGGTTCCTGTTCTTCTGAGCTGGCAAACCATCAACCTGGAAAGATGGTACACTCGAGATGGTTTACTTCTGCTAATGGTATACTCAGACTTTACGTAAGTGCTTTTAATTAAGCCAAATACATCTTTTAAGGACAGATCCAAACATATTTTTCAACTAATTATGTACTCTTGAATTTTACCCAAAAATCTGAGATCTGTTGTGGATTCTGTTATCGAAAGAAATGTTTTTTTTTGCACACCCAGAAAACCTACTTGTCAGTATGTTGTTTGATGATAGAGACCACATTCGGAAGCTGGCATTGCGAAGAATAATAAAAGCTAGAGAAGCTAAAAGTAGCACAAAACGCAGGATATTTAAACCTCCAAGAATTAGCTTCTCTGCTAGAGATTACACCGAGATTATTGTGTGGCATGAGTGTCAGGTTACACCACCACCGGTTCTTCGACATATTTCTAATGAAGATCTTCAAGTCATGGCGAAAGATAAGAGCTTGGAAATTGTTGACTTTCCTTGTCACACACAATCTGTGGAAAGATGTGTTAAACTGGTAACAGAGGCCTCACAAAGTGTAATTGCCGCTACTTCTAGAGATGGTTTTATCAGAACCAAGTTGCAACTCGAGCAGAAATGCCAAATTTTGGACACAAAAATAAGTTTAAATTCTAAGTTTTGTAATTTATTATAAAGTTCTATTTTGTTAATTTTGTTTTCTTGTGCTTTGCCTCATTAATTTTAATAATATAATACCTTTTAAACTTGATTTTTGTCTTATTTTAGGCATACGGTAAAAATGTAAAATTTACAAAACTTCAAAGTGCGGTAGAGCTCTCAAGATGATACGCAATTCCAGTTTTTTTATTTTTTTCGTAATCTATGTAAACTTAGGCAAATTTTGATACCTCTTGCGATAGTGTAGGTCGAAGAAAAGTTTCTCATACAAGGACGGGACACCCTACTGATCAGTCCGGTGCAAGTCACGACAGTTAATCTCTATTTTGAATGACATAAAAAAATCATAAAGAGAAAAAAGAAGTTTGAAAGACTAAAGTATAAATTGCATTCACCATTCCTTGCTCGAGACCTACTCTTAGACGATTTGTGGAGGTGTACAAGATTATAGCTAAAAGGATTATTGTTTACTGTATGTAAACTTTAAAAACCTTAGAATACGTGATGGTGTTAAATCAAATCCCATAGAAGTGTTTTTTTTTAACCCCAACAAGTTTACTTTTAAGGCAAGTTTTTCTTACTTTAACCTAGAAAGTGCACAGCTTAAAGAAACTTTATTTGCCATTCCACAAATCTTCTCTTGCGTTAAAGTTGTCCCATCTTTAAAGTAGAAGTTTTCATTTTCATTACAGGTCCTGGGATGATATCACAGATGACTCATAGTTTTTATAATGTATTCATACATGTACAAAACCGTACATTAAAGTATACTTAATTCTACTTTAACTTCGATTGCCTTGTCCTCTACAATTCTTTCATTAAAAGTAAAATTCAGATTATTTTTGATGTTACCCTACATAACATTGAATTATGCAATTTTAAAAGCGTTCCATTTCAAGCAGTAGTTCATTACAACTTAAGTGTGTTAAGAATAACAATCCAATTTTAAATTTTGACGTTTATATTCTAATAAACGTGACAGCTACTACGCTTTTAAGAATATTGGCAAAAATAAAACCTTACGTAAAACAAAACAAATCGGTTATACAAACGTCTTCATTTTTAGTTAGAAATAGCAGGTGTCAACAGATAATTCTAATTAGTTAACGCCAAGAAACACACAGAAAAATGATAAAACTTTTATAAATATTCTATCTTTTTCACAAAACACTTACCAATCGTAGTGTAAACAGTTGTGCAAAACACGACTGAATTAAAAAATGTCCATAATTTACCACCAGCATCTGGTTCTACAAACAATTCATTCTTGTAAACTTCTAAAACTCGCAGTCCATATGATTCGATTTTTTGTGATACTGAACCTTCCCATTCACCAACTGATGACGATTTTTGTAAAAGTAAGGATAAATTTTTTATATAGAGTACGGTATCGTAACGGTCTGCTCTAAGATCCGATGATCTTTTTCCTTCACTAGAACCTGAAAAAAGCGTTCAACAGTTATTACATTGTAAAAAAAAGTAAAAATTTATTTATTTTGTTTTCTTTCATTTCTATCTATTTTTGAATAGATTGGTGTCATTCTAAATATTTTAATGCATGACTAAGAGTCGCTCAATACAACAGTTGTTAGAATCTATTTTTTTCAAGGCCAAATCAGATCGTGTGTAATGGATATATATTTTTGTCTTTTTTGATCCTTCACTTTCTGCTTCGGTATGTTATACATTAATAATAATAATACTCGGCCCTGATGAAAGGGCGGTGATGATAACCGCCATCAATATTGTTAGCATGGTGTAATTGGCGCACACAAAGTAAGACTGAAATCAGAAAGAAAATTTCCATGTGTGGAATATCAAATTCATGGAGCCGTAAGACCTTATAGTTGATGCCCGCAATGAATGCAACAAAATAATAATAATAGACATGATCACATTTTTGCTATAAAAGAAGTGATATTTCTGATATTTACAAAATGTTAATTACTAGCGTTTTGCAGAAATCCTAATTTATTGGCCCTTATTTTCCTTCCAGTTCTGAATTTATTACTAATTAAAGTTACCAGATTTTTATTTTCTTTTTTTAAGTAATTTGTTAATTCAGTTAAATTTTTATTACTATACATAAGTATTTACGCACCCATGAATGAGAACACTGAAGACAAAAAAGATTCTACGAGCAATTACAGAGTACGATACATTAGAGAAACCAAACATAGATGAACAGGAACAGGAACAGGAACTGTAATGGGAAAGCATGGAGTTGGAGAGTTAAACGACAACGGCGCAGTCTATTTAAGCCCAAAATTATACATAAAGTTACATAGAAGATGCCAGGAAGGGCAACATAAAATCAAATCATTTATAAATCGAAACAGATGTCGATGGTGATTAGAAGCCGTAAGACCAATGTGAGACGCTGATATCGAATCAGAAGACTTTCTGTTAAGAGAAGAAATTAAATTGAATAGAAACCATAGGGAAAGCACAAAATTCAGTGATTAGACAAGAACACGATCAGAACTGAGTTTCAGGAAAAATAAAGAACAGAAGACAAACTTTGAAAGCAACAAATGATCAAGTCTGTAATATTGAAGACTGCAAGCAATGTTTTGGGCAACAAAGTAAAAAAGGAGCACAAATGGATATTAACAGAAACAAAAGATCTTATTGAAGAAAGGAAGGAACTGATGAATCAAGATAAAAGAAAATTTTGAATGAAATGATTACCGATGGAGAAAAAGCTGCATCTACAAACGCACTACAACAATATATGAAATACTAAACACAACAAAAGGATAAAAGGCAGTACACATAGAACATGCTATTGATAAAGAAATAAATGAGAATGAAAGAAAAAAAGACATCGAGGAACTAAGGTTAAATGAAGACAGTTTTAGCAAGACTGAAGTAAGAAATGGAATCAAACAATTGCAAAATGAAAAATAAGCTGTAACAGATTGTATTGCATCTAAGCTACTCAAAGCGGATGTTGAAAAGACTACTAGACTATTGTTTAAACTCCTGAAGGAAATATAAACAGAAGACAGCATACCTAATGATTTGAGTTTTACTTTTACTTGATATAAAATTGTCTACAAAAGAAGACTTGAGAAACTGTAACAACTGGAATTATCTTAGGCAGAATGAAAACTGAAACTATTGAGAAACTTTGAAAAGACAAAACTGGATTTTCTGCAATTGTTCATGTGTAGACAACATATGTACAGAGTTCTTATAGAAGAAGCCATTAAGTGGCAGGAAGAAGAATGAAGAAGAATCTTTATGATGTTGAAGAAAGTATTAATAACCAACGCTTTTTAGTAATGAAACAAAAGCAAGATTTTAACAAATTGAAAAGCACGCACGTATGAGTGCAGAAAATGGAATGAAATCAAGAAAGATATTTAGAAAATTTAAATTTTGTTAACTAAATTTCAAATAATGATTGCGAAAAGCTCAGCTTTTAGAAGCCTTGGCAATTATTGTCAAAAAGCGTAAATAAAATGAGAATAACAAGCTCTAGATTATAAAACAGCAGGATAGGGAGTAACCAACTAAAACAGTCAGAAAAAGTGTAGATAGGGAATGTAGACAGAGTAATGTGGAGAGAGTGGAAAAGCTAATTACAGTCAACTCCTAAATCAATTCAAATGAACTCAGTAAACTGTAACAAAGAGCAACCATTGCGAGAGTAGGCATCAAAAGAAAACTAAAAAACTTTCTTGGGTGCCTTATATCTTACTAGGAGCAATAGAAACATACACACATTACAATATTTAGAAAAAGAATTTAAATCTAAGAAAATCAAAGGCGCCATAGTTTCAAACCCTGCGTTATTTACACTTCTTGTATTTATGTTGTATTGAGTTAAGGAGTATTACGATTTGATTTTTAAGTTTGAAAATAGTGAAGAATTTACAGTTAAGTACAAAATTAATTGTAGGGCAATGCACCACAGATCTATTCATACGATAGGCATTAAAATCGGTAAAAAACAAAATAATCGTTACTCTAGCAAGTGAGAACTGGAAGTATCCGCTTATAAGTACAACTTCAGTAAAACTTTCTTTTAGTTAAATTTTAAAATAGATTCAGCACTTGCGGTTTTGTCACAGATTTCTGTCTGAATTAGTCACGTTAGTGCTAGACAAGATAGGTGTCAGTCTAATTTATCTATAGAGGATTCTTCAGTTTGGCTATTTATAACTTGGAATTCAATTTCCTGTGACTTCACAGCTTTAGTGTGGTAAGCCTGTTGTAAAACTATAATGATGATTAATAAAAGACTTAGCTTGTCTAGTGGTCCAAAAGCGTCTTGTAAAAAGAGCATATATAACATAGAAAGAATTAGGTAAATAATATTTACTTGATTTTACTTGGAGCTGATGCATCACACGAAAAACACAACAATAAGTTTCTACGCTGCTAAATTATTATCTTCTGGGGCGTAACGTATTTTTTGGCTTGACCTTGAAATTGTGACAAAACTAAACTTTAATGGAATAATGAACAAGCAAATTAGACTGTCAACAAACAAAGATAATATTTGTTTGAAGATGAAAGCAAACCACCCGAAGAAAGACATCTGGGCTATATAATGGCAAGGCAACTATTTGTTGGCGATAGTTCAAAAACAACTTGAAAAGGAATTTCATTTAAATAGCAACCTCTTAATTGTTATTTTTTCTATAACAGTATAAATCCTAAGTATGTATCTCAGAAGATTAATGAAATTCCAGCAACGTTTTGAAAAGCTAAGCATGTTCTAGAAGGTAAACCAGAGTATCATAAGCATAACATTTGCATGTTCAAGTTTAATTACCCTTAAGAAGCACAGAATGATTTTCAATACTCATTATTTATGCACCAAATCAAAAGATCGCTAGCATTTCTAGTTAAGGACTTTACTGATTAAACTCAGTAATTCTCCGGTATGTTACTATATAGAAAGAATCATGACAAGCGCGTTTTCAATTTTTAAGTAAGTTTTTGAACGTTACAAAAGAGCATGAACACTTGAATAAACAAAATTCATTTATCTACCTACATTTTTAGAACAAAGTCTAAAAATTTCATGCATTCAAATGCGTAGGTACAGAGTAAAATAAAACGTAAAGAAAAAACTTTTCGTAATTTATTTTGAATGCATGAATAATGGGAAATACACTTTTTCGTACATTAAACTATTTCAAAAATTTTGACAATGAAAATATCTTCCCAGCAAATTTTTGGCCCATAGTACATTGTTTTGACTGAAGTATTCCTTTGACGCGTAAACAAAATTGCACTTGGCAAAATTTTATTTTATTTTCTGTTATATAACGTGCAAGTAACTTTTGCATACTATAACGTTGACATTGCTTTATAATAGAGTAGTTTTTATTTAGAATTATTTAGCCTTCTCACCGCACGGTCTCTTTAGAAGCTAGAAGAAATGAAAAAAATAATTTTAATGCTTTTTTTAAAATAAAAGAAATAAAACTAATGTAAAGTGTACGATAAATCGATGCATATAAACGTGAAACGCAAAATAATAAATTTAAAGCGTGAAGCATGTAAATTTCATTATGTGTTTTAAAAATAATTTTAGCACACTTTTAACTGCAAAAGAATAGAAAAACAGTATTAAGAATAGAATTTGCACTTCTGATACAAAAGAGTGGAAGTTAAAGCAACTTAATTTTTACATCTTGAATTTATTTCAATTGCACTTGAAGTTTTGATTTCTGATTTTATCGGAATTTTATTAACGCATTTATGAATTGTTTTGTAAACTGAATTTGCTTCGATTGTGTTTATATTTACATTTTGCTAATAATACAGCACGAATAATATTTTTAATATAAAATTTTGTGACCCTTTAGTTAAATGTACTGGTTAAAGTTTATCTTTATGGTTCTGATTAACTTTTATTAGTTAAATCATAATTATTTTTACAATATTTATCAATAAATGGTGCAATCATAGATTTACATACCGCATAATTAGAAGACAAGAGAATTAACCTTTTAACTCAAAAACTCATTGTATTGTGCAATCAAAAAATATTCGAAAAATCAAATCAATTTCTTTTGATTTAAAATTGTTAAGATTAATCAAAAACATTCAATTTGATGCGATAGTAGACCTGTCACAAACATCAACTATAACTAAACGGCTTAGGGTTATTCAGTAAAATGCTGGTCTCACTGCTTACTATAAAGACTGAGACAAGTAAATATCACCTAGATGACTTCGTTGGTCGCTTTTGGTATTCCATAATTTTGAAGACGTTCCAGAAGTTTGTAGAGATCTCAGATTGTGTGCAAAGTGCAAAATAAATGGCTTTTGTTGGACCACATAAAGTAAACTGCAAAACTAACCAATATTTCGAGCCTTCTAGGTCTTTGATAAACTGAGCCTTGGTCTGTTCTTTTTACACCACGACTAAACAATTTTGTATGAACTTGCAAGTAAACTTGGTATGTAGAAGTTGTTTAGAAAATTCTTACAAACAAGCGTGGAGCATTTTGACTATAACAGTATGGGCGTACTGAGTTACGTCAGGATAAGAAAATCTTTTCTATCAGATAGCTTTATACAAATCGAGTCAAAAGTCACATCTCTAGTTATAATGCCCTATACTTAAAAATACCATGCTTGTGTTGTGTGAGAATATTAAGGATTTATGTTACATAAGAAACTTAACATAGATGTCAAATGTCTAACACTAAACTAAAGACAATAGAATGACATGATAGCATCCAGTTTTTCACGTTATTTTGCATCTTATAATTTCTTCTTAAGAAGAGGGAACATAGTAAGTAGCCAATATCATTATGGCGTAAGATAAATAAAGAACAACAAAGACATGGTTGCTTCAATATTCAATGAAAACCCCATACGCCGAAAATTTACATTTTCTAAAACAACGCTAGTATGCCAGTTCTACTCTGCGATATTGTAGAATTTAACAATAAGAAGATTTTTAATACATTCTATATTGCAAGAAAATCAGCCTTGAGTAATAACAACTTAGGCTAAAATCAATACATCTGTCTTTCAACATTGACCAAATGATTCTAATTATAGTCTATTAGCTGCTTTCCAGTCTCAATATTACAAAACACCCCACAAGTAATTTATTTAAAGTGTAATGCCCAATAACTATGCTGGAAGAGTTAGATAGAAGTATCAGAGATAATTCAGCATTTTTTGGGAATAAGAATAGCAAAAGCTGATTCGTTTAATTGCAACCTAAGGTTTGCAAAAAGGCTAATGTTGTGTTGTGGTACCAACATAAAATGATAAAATACAAAAAATACTCATAGCAGCAGATAGCGAACTTCCCAAGGAATAAAATATCCAACTTTCAGATGTGACACAAAAGAAGTCCAAGCTATTATAAAAACATTTCTAGGATTAAATATCATTTGGACACCAGAAATATGTAAAAAGCATAAAATGGTACACCTAAAAAAATTTTCAAACTCTCGGATTTTTATATTCATTCTATAGTGGGTGTTTAATTGCTTTGCTTGTTGGTTTTAGATTTTATTATTGGAAATATCAAACACCTTATCATAGAAAGCTATAGACAACCTATAAAAAGCGCCCTATACATTTTGGAATTCTCCAAGATGATTCATTTTTCTTTCTTCTAGATGTCTTGACTGATATTGGCACAAGTAAGAAAAAAATTATTTGGTTACCTTTGCAAATCTCTGTTTTTCCAAAACTAAATACTGGAATACCGGGAGATTAAAAAATTGTAATTCTCTCAGTCATTTTCAATGAAGCATCTTGTACCTTCTATCGCGATCTAATACCAATATCATCTAGTTCTTTAAGTTGTATAAACCACAAAATTTTTAAATTCTGTTCATTGCATATTTCTTTGTTTTTTATAGCAATTTTGAGATGTCACACCAAACTACTTTTGGCATGAAATCAGAGCGCGATCGCAAGGTGAATTTGTTTCCTTGACGCTTCTTCCTGACTGACCAGGGCAGGCATCGCGTACCTTTCCCCCCGCCTGAAATATTTTCAGTGATTGTTGTGCAGCGCTTTCCACAAAAACTCCTAGTTTCCCTTAAAAAATCCAAAGAGGTGTAGAGACTATACTTGGCCTCTACTTAGTCAATTAAAATAACAAAATCGTGAGTGTATATTAATTGCCTGGTTGACCCTCTAGAACAATTCTTCTCTTTGCTTAGATATATTTTTAATCTGATAATACAATCTGGTTTTGATATGTTTGCGTGCGCGTACTATAATAATTCATTTCTCATTTTTAGGTCAAAACCACTTTTTTTTTAATGAGAATTCACTAAATATCTGCTGTTCAGGGTGTTTCTGAGATAAACGGAGGCAATCATATAGTAGATATCTAAGTAAAAATTAAAACCTTCTTATCCTAAAGTGTACTATTTCTGAGATACATTTTGTTAGCTTGATCCAAGATTTCTAGTGTTTTTGACATCTTGGTAATACTGTATGATATTGTTCCTAGCGTAGCACTTTTTTCGTAAGATGCGAAAATTTTGAGTAAGACGAAAGACAATGCCAGTAGTTAATCGTTAGTACTTAAGCTATAGAACTTTCTTACTTAAGTCTACTAGACTGCTATCACTACTTCCTTTATTTTGATAAATTGGAAATTGTATCAGTGGGAGCATTCCAAGTAATCAAGCTCAGGAAGGCTGAAGAAAAAAGGTGTATTTGGTAAATACGATATGTATCAATCACCATTAAGAGCATTTATTAACAGAATGTGACTGACTTATAAAAAAAGATATTTACAAAACTAACCAAAGTTTGTCAAAAGAATAGTTCACAACAAATGAAAAAGTGGCTGATTTGCAAGACTACTAGAAATCAAAACAATCGTCATTAAAAAATACTCTATCTACCCGTAAAGCAAACATGGTAGAAAAGTAGCAGATTATTTTGTGCTTAGTAACGTTATCTGAGGACACGACGGTCAACGCAAAAATGCAATAGAATACAGTAAATGCTATTTGTTGTTGCTTCAGAAATAAAAAAAATTAAGTTCATCTTTAGAAAGAAACTGGTTCACCAGCTGAAAATATCACTTTGCATAGTTCAGATTCTGACGACTAAGTTCTAGAAATTTGAGAGATCTATATGATCAAATGGGAACATACGAAATCAAACTTAATAAATTTTGAATGTCCACTAACAGATTTCTCTGTATAGACTCTCTAATCATTTTTGAAACATAAAACTAAAATCCAGCTTTAACGCCCAAATTTTGAATTTGAGTCTCACTTCCCAGATGTATTTAAGAAGAAAAGTTTTTAATTCATTGCTGAACATTAAAAGAACAAAAAACCTTAAACGGGGCACTGTGAGATTTCATTTTTTCGCTACAGTTTAAAAACAGTTTGTCCAATTTTGTTAAAGTTTTATATGCTGGCATGTTATCATTTTTCAGTCTTTTGCTATTAGTTTAGCAAATTCACCAAAGGCCATCTTGAGTTTTCTTTGTAGGTTTTTGGTAAAACAAATTGCCTCCTTGGTCTTCTGAACCCCTGTCACAATCAAAGGATTTAGATTTTGCCAGAATTTTGTGCAGATAACTAGTTAGAATGACTTAAGATGGCATTCACAATCGCGAATGTTCGATAATTGCCTTACAAAATAACGAACGATAGGTAGCTCACCGGTTGGCTTGAATTTGCTAATTCTGAGAATAGGACGTCACTAAATCTGTCTTCACTATTCTAAAAATACAACGAAAACTATTTTGCCTCTAGTTGCAAATTTCTCATTTGGGCATGTTAATGTCTGTCTTACATAAGTGTAAACTCCAATAAAAAGTCATTTTACTAAATTAACGCTGGTTCTAGAAACATCTAATTTTGTGCCAAAAGAAGCTTGAGCTTCATTTATTTTTTGACACAGCCAATGATTACGTTTTATCGAGAAACATGCATCTACAAGGGTAAATACAATAAGAAACCAAAGCAATGTAGTATTTACTTACGAATTTTCCTGCTAATCAGCAAAGTTAAACGATTATTGAATGTAAGATGGTATCACGCAAAAAAATAACACACGAGCATTGATATGAGTTGTTTTGAACTTTCAAACTAAATATCTCTTGATTTCCTTGATTAAATGCAAATTAGTGACTTAACTTAGTTGTTGCCAACTCAGAAAAATTCATTTGCCTAAATGATTGAAACTTGACATTTGGCCTTAAGGAAATTGCTTTTTCTAGCTACCTAACCACCTTACAATTGTTTTTTTCCCTTTTTTTTTGCACTCTTGACAATGTTGAACTCCAATCCAAATGTGACAAGGTTCAAACCTAACCGAGTGCATTGTAAAACCATTGGTAAAGGCATAATTTCAAAAATCTTTTAATATGGCAAAGACAGACAAGAAATCAAAATAATACTATGGAGCAATGGATGATCACAGCATTAACATGAAGGAATTTCAAATTAATGCCTGAGAATTCCACCAAAACTAATTTTTTGGACAGTCTGTTCTGTCTAGTTGTTTAGTAATTTGGTAAATTATTAGTATCTTCTGCCTAAAATTTACATGAAAGGAGGTGAATAATAGGTTTAGACAACGCAATAGAATTTGTCAATATCTTACCAAAATCCACAAAGGAATATTTTCAATTATAAATATTTAAAGAATTAGAGATTTTAATTCAAAAATCAAAATGAATAAAAGGAGACACAAATTAAAATTTAAAAATTTGTATTTTTATTTACCGAGTCTATTTTGAATCTTTTCTATTTTGACACAAAATTGACGACAAATAGACAATAAAATTTTATTTTTAAATACTAAAGCCATTATTATAGCACGTGAAGAATCTTTGTTTGCCAATTTTCTTTAATTTTTCGTTGTTAGATTCAATTTTAAGTGTTCGTTGTTTTGAGATATTTTAAAATTTCCGAAATGTTTACACACAGACAAAAATTATTTTTAAATTCTCCCAATCTATAGTTTAAAACGAAAGCAAGACAAATTTCATTATTTGTCAATTTAAAATTCAAGAAATGTTAAGAAGCACGTTTTCAGTAATTTTGTTTTTCATTTTTTGACAAGAAGTATGCGTCCTTGTGACAATTTTGAGTTTATAGGTGACAACCATGGCCTGAATGTTTGGAATTTAAGTAGATCAAAGTTTATTTAGATAAATGTCGTGTTAGTGGTAACCATTACAAAATTTTTTATGTTAATTACTTACCTTCTGCAACAACAAAAAGAGCGGCACCACCAACAGTATAAAGGGCTAGCACTATACTTAAAAAACAGTGCGTAAACCATCTTCTGCTTAAGCTATAAATTCTATTATAGAGCCAATAGGTACATTTTTCTCCAACACCTAACCCGGATTTGGCAAATCCTTTTAAATCCGTTACAAACTCTGAATGTTTTCTTGGATACACGTAAGGATTTCCATTAGGATTTGATGATTTTGATGTAAGACTAGCAGGATATGGACTTGGATTGTTTGTGAATTGAGGTGGTGAATTAGGAGATGGTAGCACTAAACGTGGTGGTCTTCTTCCTCTGTCTATCGGTGTTTTCGGAGATATTCTAGTTGGCGATTGCGGAATGGGTCTTAGTGGTGTATCGGGTGTTTGTGGTGGTTGTAGGTAATCCATTTTATTTAATGTTTATGTATGAATGTTCACTTAATAAATGCACCTTTAAATTTTCACGAACACTTTTATGTTAAAAAAACATAAAATCTAAAATTTAAAATTGTATAAAAAATAAATGTCACTGGCAATTAGTTTAAGCAACACGAACTTTTTTATGTTTGTTATTGCGATTCTGTTTTTGTAGGATAATATTTGGTTATTTTATCATGACTTGTAAACGACTGTGGTTGGACGGACTCTCATGAGACACACATCGTCCCGACGTTCGGCGTCTTCTTCTTTTAAATGTACCATCTCTTTTCCTTTAGGTGCTTTTGTCAAACGTTCACAAATACTTCTGAGTACTTTGCTCTGACACTTGGTATAGTAAATTTCCGAAATTATATTTTGAGAATTCGTAGAAACTTTTTTTAAGTATATTTTAATTTATTACAAAAATTTAAATTTGGTTTTATTAAGTTTGTAATGTTAATTTTCACATTGGGGTATTGTACTATTTTCGATTCATGGTTTGTATGTAAATAAAAGTAAAATAAAAAGTAATTTTGGCATTACTTGAGTAATAATAAAACGATGACATATTAATATCGTAACAACGGTGACGTAAAAGAGTTAAATTCGGCCTCATCCAGATAAAAATGATTTTATCTATAAATAAATTCTGCGGTTTTAGGACAGCATACTATTGAAGTTCTAATACTATCGTTCTTCACGACATGATTCCAGTATTTTATTTATAAACTCACTTCGTCACCATTGGTGGAAATATTTATTTACGCTGCACCTGCTTTAAAACTAATATAAATATCGCTTACGATTCTTTGAATTTCTTGTTACTTCCGAATCCTGAATTTGTTAGGCATTTTAAACGGAAAAACTGTATTTTCAACATTTTACAAAGAATTAAAATCAGAAATTATATATTTTGCTCCTTTGATTACCTGTAATAAACTCTTTCCAATAAAAAATAAAATCAGTAACGATTTAAGGTTGCGTTCTTGGATAATATGTGAATTGCATTCTTTAATTACAAGGTAGATGCAAGATCTTACTGCTAGATGGCAGAAGGCTGTAAGGGAAGAAGAGTTATAACTTTTTCCAAATTTATTGAGCTTTAGATTACTTCATAGATCAAATTATTATATAAACTCAAAGGTAATCGCTAAATTTCATTAAGGCTGTTTGTCATATCGCCTTAATAAGATCTTAAGTCACACCTTAGGTGGAAATCCGGAGGAGGGAACAATTTTTTGCATTTTTCTCGGAAACTATTGGGTTTAGAGAGATGAAGGTGATTAGACAAAATAAAGCTTATTCCGTTTTACACAAGAAATTTTCTATGCACCTTTGCCGTATCTTACTTCGTTATTGTGTAATTTAATATTCAAACTTTACGTATATTTATATTAAATTTACAGTACGTAGTTTTTAATTTATTATTATTAACATCATCAGCAGGTGACTAAAATGATATCAAAAATGTTTTCGAAGTCAAAAATATCAAAATAGGGAAGATAAGGTTTAGATGTCTACCTGGTATCCCATGTTTTTTTTTCTATTGTACACTGAAGAGTCTGCTATGTAATCAATGGACTTCTTGGTTGCTCATGTCATGCAGCAATATGTAATACGAAGGTGGTCTGAAAAGTTTCCGACCTAACAAAGATACAAGAAATTTTTTCTGAAAATTTTTTTTTATTTTTCAACATAGTCTTCTTGTAACTCTACACACTTCTCCCAGCGATGCTCCCATCTCTGTAACCCGTCCAAATAGTACACGGCATTTTTCTCTGCAAAATAATTGTTCACGAAGGTGATTGCCTTTTCATTTGACGAAAATCTTTGTCCTCCGAGCGCAATTTTTAGATGAGGGAACAGATCTGGTGAGTAAGGCGGATGGTCAAGCAGTTAAAACCGTAATTCGTGGATTTTCGCCATGGCAACCGCTGAGGTGTCTTGGTGAAACAGGATTTTCTTTTTCTGCAAATGTGGCCGTTTTTTTCGCAAGTTCTGCCTTCAGCTTGTCAAGTAATGATGCATAGTATGCTCCTGTAATGGTTTTCCTTTTTGAAGATAATCGATTAAAATAACTCCATGACTATCCCAAAAAACAGTCGCCATCACTTTCCCAGCCGAAAAAACAGTTTTTGCTTTTTTTGGAGCCGGTTCCCCCTTTGCAGTCCACTGTTTGGACTGTATTTTTGTTTCGGGCGTATAATGGTGTATCCAAGTTTCATCTACAGTAATTAATCGGCGCCAAAACTCGGATTTATTTCGCCTAAACTGCGCCAAAAGAGCGTTGGAAATATTCATTCCAACACGTTTTTGATTTAACGTGAGCAAACGCGGCACCCAACGCGCGGACAGTTTTCTCATGCCTAAATGTTGATTTTTATGTGACAAACACGTTCTTTTGACATATTCATAACCTCTGCTATCTCTCTCACTTTAATTCGGCGGTCGTCTAGCACCATTTGGTGAACTTTGGCGATGTTTTCGTCGGTAGTTGCAGTTTTTGGACGTCCCGAACGTTCATCGTCTCCCAAGCTCTTACGGCCACGTTTAAATTCAGCAGCCCAAAATTTCACTGTGGTAAATGATGGTGCAGAGTCCCCATACACAGAATCCAACTCATCTTTTATTTGCGAAGGCGTATTGCCTTTCAAAAACAAATATTTAATGACAGCTCGATACTCGATTTTGTCCATTTTCACAAAAAAACTCACATCAACTCACTCAAACGACTGTTACATAAAAACTGCGCGTCCAAAATGGCTGAAACTTTGGTGAGTAACTGTCAACAGATGAACAACGAAATTCAGTAGCTTTTATTTACGAGTGCTGCCATCTTCACGTTGAGGTCGGAAACTTTTCAGACCACCCTCGTATTATGTAGAATATTTAGTAAAGATTACATCATTTATGTTAAACAATTAACATTATATGTAAAAGTACTTTTTTGTATTGAAAAATGTATTATAGGTTTACAACCTACTGAATAGTTCGAAACTATAAATAGAAAATGCATTCTGTAATCCTGCAACTCTGTCTGTTACAGTAGGGGAGTTGTCCTTAAGATGACATACTTGTTCTTTTAAAACAAATATTAAAACAAAGTGAGGTCGTGTAAATCAAAGTCAAGCATATTGCCACTGCTTCTTTCTTGCAGGTGTATCTGCGCATATGGTGTGATACCAGAGGGAACTTAATTGGTACTGCATCCAAGTCTGTTTTGGCCTAGAGTAACTAAAACAATTCATTGCAGTAAATGCAGGCAATATCAGTTTCATCGTCATCGTTCTGTGTGTAACGATCTTAGAGCTCCTTATCATGGTTAAATCTGGCACGTTTTGTCTGCTTTCGACCTCGTAGGAATTTTCGATTATCCTTTCTTTTCCTTCTTGAGCTTTAACGTCGTTCATAAACGGACTTTTCTGGTTGCTCGGGCCTTCCCCGTAGAGGTAGCCTTTGGTAGTGGTGATATGTCCTGTAGCAACCCTTTTGTGGCAGAATGCGTCTTCTTTACAAGAAGAGGCAAAGTGTGAATGTCATTATGTCATTCCAAACTATGTCTGATTACATCTATGAGAATGTTACCATGTCCCGTCAAGATAGTTAGAGATGACGATGGTCCTTCATTGTTTTGAGCAATGGTTTCCGGAACACCTGCAATATCCATCTGCTCTTTATTCATTTCAATG